>BMAV01017526.1:156480-232325 GCA_019973955.1 Trichonephila inaurata madagascariensis | reverse complement strand
CAATCCACCATATTGCAACTTAGAACTATACTGAACATGGAAATAGAATAATACGACAATGGATCATCAACTACTAAAAACTTTGATGAACCATAATATGCAGTCGGACCCCAATTTAACGAATTCATCGGGACCGAACGTTTTGTTCGTTATTTCGGGGTCCAAACAAAATACAAATTTTTTACCCTTACTTTTTGTAAATTCTAGAATAAGCAACTACACAAACAATTTAAAAGTTAGAAGTTACACACTTTTTATAACAGCAGTTAAGAATATTATTAGTGAATTATTACGCACCAATTAATTGGTAATTTTAAAATACTAACTAATACAGGTTTGACAATTCCTTTGATTCCTGAGTTGAAAGAGTTCTTTTTCGACTTCACGGAGAGAAGAAACTAATGCATTATTCACATCCTGCTGCTTAATGTATGTTTTCTTAGTTTCTTTTAACATTATAAAGCAAGGATGTCAAACTCTGAAGCTAACTTGGCACAGGCAAATAAGGGTTAACTTAAGGTGGGCCACACAAAAAAGTCGATTCATAGAAGCGTAGGTTTATTTCGAATAATGCATTATAATATAAACTTACTGTGTACTTATGTACGCACGTAAGAAGTTATACTTCTTTGGCGTAGCAAGATTAAAATCTTTCTAAGAATCTTTAACAGGGCAAGATGGGCCAAGGACGAAAGGCGGTCATGAGCAGAGTTGAACGATACTAACTTTCAGTCAATCGGACCAGCCAAACCTGAGATAATCACGATTTAAATAAATTTAAACTCCCCGCTCGGGAAAACAAAGGACCAATAATATGGGGAGGGCCGAAGGCGGAATGATCTGTCCCGTTCTGCATATTTCTAGACAAACATTTTTCGATCCGTTCCTAGGAACGCAAAGCAAAGGTTCGCTGACGTGGGGTATAGCTCTGTGGTAGAGCTCGACTGCGAATCGGAGGTCCCTGGTTCAAACCGGATGCTCCCTTCTTCAGGGAAGTGAAGATATATATTTTTTTGAGAATTGAAGGGAATGTGTGGTCTGTCCCATTCTGCATATTTCTAATCAAAGATTTCTGTATCCGTTCCTACGGAACACAAGGAAAGGTTGCTGACGCGGTGTATAGCTCAGTGGTAGGCATTCGACTGCAGATCGGGGTCCCCGGTTCAACCTGGTCCCCTTCAGGAAGTGAAGAGAAATACTTTCTGAGAATTTGAAGGGATTTGTCCCGTTCTGTATATTTCTGGGCAAAGAGTTTCCATCCGATGGTGTGCGCCATCCGTGTGACGGGGGCGCGCATTGTAAAATTTCCCCTCATCCTATTTCTCTAACGCCCCAAAAAAAAGAAAACCCAAAAGGATAAAAATTTAATGTTTAACCCCGGGACACTTGAATCTCTTGCTACTTTTTTTTTCCTTTTAAAGGGGAAAAATTTTTGATATTTTATTATGTTTTTTTGTGTGCGAAAACGGGCCCGGGTCACAAAAATTATTTATGGGCCGAGTTTGACACCTTTGCGTACATTTTTAGAAAAGAAAATTTTAATGGTAAAATTTTCATTATAAATTTCGGGATAAAATCCCCATTATTGGCCCGAAAATGAACAATTTCCATAACTTCTGTCGCCCACAAATACGAGTAAGTAGTCCATCATCAAATGTAACATAATCGTTACAATATTAAAATATTCCCAGCGTTGTGAAGTGGAATGAGATAAAGAATCTCCGATCCTATTCATGCTGGTTACACTCTTGTCTCA
Source organism: Trichonephila inaurata madagascariensis (assembly GCA_019973955.1). Classification (NCBI taxonomy): domain Eukaryota; kingdom Metazoa; phylum Arthropoda; class Arachnida; order Araneae; family Nephilidae; genus Trichonephila; species Trichonephila inaurata. The sequence goes on along the minus strand of BMAV01017526.1, from coordinate 230,569 downwards.
TCTGTACCTGTAAAGTCTAATAATGGTCTGCACTCTTTCCCGTCGAAATTTACTGTTTGAAAGAAAAGTCTTTCTGCTCCGGAAAAAAAAAAAGAATATGCCATTTGAAAAAGAAAATCCATTTTTTTTATACAAATTAAAAAAATTATTTTTAAATTTTGGGGCCTATTTTAAATAAAAGAAGTTTTAATTATAAATAGGAAAAATAATTTATTTTTAATTACCATTTTTACCCGGGTAAATTTTTATTAAACCTTAACTACCTATTAATTTTTGTTATCAATTATTACTTTAAAATTGGGAATTTTATTTTCCCTATTATTATTTTAATAATAAAATATAATTTTTTTTTAATTAAAAAAATAGGAATTTTTGGGGAAAGAAAAAATTTGTATCGGAAATTCGTTAACAGGGGCCGGAAAAATTTGACCGTATTATAACTTTTAAAAAATCTCCTATATTCCAGTGTTTCGTATGCCGTATATTACGCACGCTATACTTTCAAACTGCATTTTTAAAAAAATTTAGATATATTCGCCGTGTAACGCCACCAGCTTTTTACGAAAAAACCCGAAATGTACATGTGTAATGCTCTTATCTATTGACAAAAAAAAAGGCTCCCATAAAAGCAACAGGTCACGGAATATCACTTCTCCGAGTGTTCTTGATCTTATTGGACAATGTTACATCCAAACCCATGGTTATTTTTAAAAGAAAATCTATGCAGAAATCTAGTTTTTTGTAAGGTACTTTCATTCATGGGCACGAGAAGGATGGACAGACGAAAACGATAAACAGGTCCGGCACGTCCATATATAGGAACCCAGCGTTAAATTGCGTGTTTATGTAAATCTTTTCAAAAAACTACTTACTGCTCATGAATAAACTTTTTACAATAGGGTATATGCATACTATTAATAACACTTTAACGAAGAGTTTTCTCTTTTTTTAAAAAATTTAATTAATTATGAATTTTTTAAAAATTCTTCAATTTTTTTCCCCCTAAAATTTTGTTTAAAAAGCTTTAGCTAAAAAAGTTTGTAAGATATATCTAATTTCCTCCATTAAAATGTGTAAACATGTTAAAAGTCTTCTCACTAAAATTTTGAGAATATATGATAAATAGTTTTGAGAAAAGGTACATAGAGTGAAAATAATATTACATTTGAGAAAACAGGCTTTAAAGTAAAAATTGTAATTTTTGATCATTTACTTCTTAGTACTTTCCAGAAGTATATGAAGCATTTTTAACCTCTGATCACATACAAAAGTGTTCTTTCTAATTTTTTTATTATTTTAACAATTTTGCCTTTTTTTTGGATCTCAAGATGCTTTCGTTGGACTACACGCATCCTACGTGCATCAATTTTTTTGAAGCAGGATACACAGTTATAACTTGGTTCAATATCAAATGTTTTAAGATCATTAATTTGCAACATGACCTATATTGAACTGTACAATAAACCATAGTTTTACCCCCAATTTTAGAGAGTTTTAGTTCTAGTCCATGTTGAGAGGGCTCTCGCGTTTGAAGGCAGAAGACAAAAATAAACAGCCCAAACAGCAATTTTCATGATGTGTAGATCATTGATATTATTTCTGATAGCCATACTATAATATCGCTGAATTTTTCTGTATTAAAAAGTCGATAAGTCGGTTACGACCACTTAAGGCACCCGACTAGGTTCGAAGACCAATTTTTTCAAAATTGATTTTCTCAGAAGAATTTTATTGTTTTAAAGAACATAAATAGGTTTAAAGAAAGTTATAATTATCAACAAATACCATGCATCACCTCTGTTTTTGAAAAATTATTTTTTATAAAATTTTAAAAAAATTTTAATTTTAGGAAAACAGATTAAAAAAAATATATATTGGACATAATGTAATTTTAATTATTGCATTGATATATTCATTGATCCACCTGAAGTGTCAAACCGTGGTTAAAAAATATTTTCAAAATAAATATTTAATGAGCATTCGAACTTCACGTCAATGATTTTTGTCAAAATTACCTCTATATTCTGCTAAAAGCAATTATAAAAATGTGATTAAATGGTCTTAAAAACCTGGTGGTTTGTTACATTCTAAAAGGCTCATAACATAAGTGTTGCAAATTTCATTGAATTTTTATATAATTGTTTTGAGATATCACAGTTTTCGTGCAAAATTATCGTGAAAATTTCATTCTTCAAAACACATTTAAAAAATAATATACTTATAAGTTACATAAAGTAAATATTAAAAACAACTTAAAATTCTCCAGTTTTGTATGTAATTCCTTCTTCCTCAATTTTTTATATATTTTTTCTCGAATGGCCCTAAGTTTTCTTCTGCAGGTTTTGCTGTTATGTGAAAAGACGTGTTTCGAATCTGCAATGCGCTCATTATCGAAGGTTTTTGTCCCCGTACAGTATAATAACCGAAATATATAATACCCATTTCTTATTTAATATGGAAATTAATCCCTGAAAGCCATTATTAAACTGCACAACAGCAATATAAGAACCTAAACGCAATGTTTGATGCTCAACGTAAACTTCTTTGGTATCTGCCACAAAATTGCATTAAACTTTCGTTTGATTTTGAGTTTTCGTCTCCGTAAACATTTCTTTAAAAGATTTTCTGTCACACAACCATATAAACTGGCTTTATCGTGTTAACAATATTTTGTGGCAGTCCCAAGGATTTATCCTGATACACAATATTAGAAGCTTTAGCCAGTTGAAATTTACACCAACTTTCAGCTCCGACAGGACACACTGTCCATGTTTTGGCTGATGTTTTGATGAGCAACAATGAAAGAAGGCAGCACAACAGCAGACTGTATTTGGTCCAAGTTCCAATATGTTTTCGAATTGCAATTCCATAGTAATTCTGTAGCTTACACTAAAACCATCAGTCAATTTACCTTTCCCCGAGTCCTTTATTTCTGCTTTTCAATTTTCGAAGCCTTGTTCCAACTCTTTTTTGAATATGCCCTATACATTCTAGCTTCGTAACAGAATCTTTCCCGTAATTGGTGTCCTTCACGGCATCAAAAGCCTTGGAATTCCATCCCGTAATAGTCAGTGTATCGTAAATATTCTTTATGATCTTCCGACCTCTCAAAATTCGATAAGCCCCAATCGGTACCCATACTGATGAAGATCCTTTATGATGATTACACCGCAATTTCACATTTTGTTGCCCGTCTTGAATAGCATTTTCTATAAAACTGAGATAAAGTTTCAAAGTCAACAATTTTCCCCAGTATGAACAGATATTGCACTAACACAACCATTTAGCGAAGCAAAACCACGACGCTGCCAGGTACCATCCACCGAAACACCACAATTTACAGTATCATGTATAGATTTTTTTTAATTGCCTAATACCTTTTGCTGCGTCATTCATTATTTTTCTCCAAATGGAAGTAGTAGCAGCACTGGAGGAAAGCTTTTTTTCTTGTTGGCGGAATGCAAGCTTTTTGAGAGAAAGGAGGTGATTCAAACAGCACAAAGTTTTCTTCCCTGCTGAAACACTTACCTATCAATCTTAAGCCATAAACAAAACGAAAGTTGAGTTCATTCATTTTGTCTAACTTTTAGAAGCAATAAAAACGCCGATATGAAACTGCAATTTCCTTGCAGTGCAAAGTAAAGTTTGAAGAAAATCCAAACCTTGAATCTTCTATCAGATAAAGGCTTCCTTGCTGTACACTTTTTGTTGGGCAACACAATAAAAGCAAAAAATACCAATTAAAATTTCCAGATCAATCAACCTGTTTCCAGTTAAATACCTGTGAAATATTACTTTCATCATTATTTACCTGATTACATGGCCGCAGCTTTAGTGAACTGGCGGTCATAATTTCTTCCATGCATGGAAGCAAAGTTTCAGTGCATGTGGTTTTGTTTCCATGAAACTTTTTACTTGGGACGATATGAAACGACATTTACCCATGATTTCAGGTAAATAAATTTAAGATTAAATTAAAATAATTTAAATTCTAAAAAATAAAGCAAAAATATAGAAAAACAGGATTAAGATAGGCGTGGTAAATCTAACGTCGAATGTGTAAACAAACACGGAATAGTGATAGTCTTAAAATTCCGTTGCTAATCGTTTGTAAACAAAATTGTTTGAAATACTATTAGCAAACTGTGGCTTAGTAAACAGATAATTAAAATTTTGGTTTTTGGAAATTCCATTTTAGGGAAATACTACTCAAACACTGCATATGTCGCTCCCTTCCGCTAGATGACATCTTCCGGTTTCGTTTTCAACTACTATGACTTATTAAAAAATTGCTATATCTAGAGTTCTAATTTACGTAAAATTAAAAATAAAGACTGTTTTGGAATCTTAAAGGTTGGGGCTTTGTCTTACAATCATAAAAAAATTCGACATTTTTGTCAAAAAACACTTTTTCAACCTAGTCGGATACCTTAAGCATCTTCCACCACTTAAATTTGTTCTCTCGCTTTTAAGATCCAAAAGACGCGTACCCATACACTTTTGGATTAGCCCAATTGTCAAATTTTCTCACTTGAACATCAATACGGATTCGTGCTCATCAGAAACTTATTTAAGGGGAAATACGGGTGCTCCTAGCAGAGCTCATTTAATGCGCGTCAAGGAGTAGCTTCATTTAAAAAATAAATAAAAATAATTCTAATTATTGTATCTCCTCATATCATATATCATTTTAAATAGAAATATTAAAGCTTTTAGAAAATATAGAAAAGAGAAAATAGATAATTTTTCAAAAATTCATGTGCCAGACCCTCTTAATTTTTTTTAATATTTCTAATGGGGCTACGGATTGGTGTTTTACCATTGCAGACCTAGTACATTCCCTTAGAGCTGGTATCTCTTTTAAGTACTCCACCATATAGGTGGAATACTAATTACCGCTAGTAATTTTGACTCCGTTTCCTCTTCAGAAGCCCCAGTACTACTAAAGACCCGATGTGTAGCGCATCGATGCACGCTAAATCTGTCGAGAGCTGAAACGTCCTCCCGTTTGTGGTGTGGTAGTTAGGAGAGGGGGTGCCAGCTCAGGTGTCGTCCACGTCACTTGATCATGGTTCAAAATTATGTGGTCCGTCAACAAAACCCCTCGTGCGACGTTAATATTTACTCGCTCTTCAGAGGCAGGCACCTGAGATCTGAAGATGCGAAATTGAACTTAGGAATTCATTTTCACTGTGAGCACCCAAGCCAAACATTCACTCTAGGAATCTTTTACATGCCGCATAATACTACGACATGAATGCTGTCGATTATCCACATCATGAAAATCCATCGACTTGGGCTGGAGGAGAACCAGCAACCTTAGACAAATTGGAAAACCAACTAAGCCAACCAGCCGGCTTAAAAAACGGTGTAAAGTTGGGGATGAGAAATGATTAGCGAAGGCATCCAAGTGTTTTAAGTGTTTTAAAGAATCCAGAAAGCTTTTTATACTTTGGGACATGTACAGATCCTACTCGTATTTAATGGTTAATACCGAGAAATTTCTGATTAAGTGTAACACACACATGGCAGTTATTCCAGTTGTTTCCTCCTTTAATTTAGCTTTTAGATATGTGTATCAATAAGTTATTCATAGCAAAATTAAAGCGACAGTGGAATAGGCCGTGTTAGCCTAGTGAAGTGATCAAGGTATCGGATCATGGCTGGCTTGTCACGAGTTCGAGCCTAGTACCACTGAAGACCCGTCGTGTAGGGAAATGATGCACGTTAAAGCTGTCGAGAGCTCAAACGTCCTCCCGTTGGTAGGGTGTGGAAGTTAGGAGAGAGGGGGGTGCCAGCACCGTCTTTTTCACTTGACTATGGTTCAAAATTACGAGGTCCGTCGCCAAAAGCCCTCGTGTAGCTGAAGTGCGAAGTTAATATTCACTCACTCACTCACGACAGTGGAACATGTGGATGATAAAGGTGAAAAAACATTTATAGAAGGCAGCCAAATGCATACGAAAAAATCTAATTTTTATAAACTTAGCTTTTCTTTATTTTTAAAGTTATCTTTTCATACCCCGTGTATAAAGTGCACCTGTCAATTTCGATCTTATTTTTGTGTTAAAGGTGCACGCTACACGCCGGAAAGTACAGTATATTTATAAAATGTTGTAATACATTTCTTATAAAATATGTTCATTCAGTATTGACTAAAGTCGAAAGAAAAGTATTTTTGAATATATAAACTCGTATAAGAGCTAAAATATAAAATATTTTGGTAGTTTATTAATTTATCGATGTTTTCCTAACGAATGCTCTCGAAGTTTGCTACTCTTGAGAATAATATCACGTAAATGAATAACAAAACCTTAAGATATATTTATATATATATCTAGTAAAAATAACACCTCAAAATATACCAAAAATCAAAACTAAATAAATTGTAACAATTTTGGTGCCAAGCAGCCTCATGCAATGCATGAACTAGTAATAATAATAAATCTAAGAAATAATGGTTAAATTACATAACTTACAAAACAAAGAAAGGTGAAATTCTGAAATCAAAAACCAAGAACAACAAAGCAAAAGATATATGTATAAAGCCAATTGACAAAAATGAAAATTTTTTATGTTACCTATGGCTGTCCCCGACTTAGGGCAGTGAAGTAGGATTAAGTTTGCTTCATAGGATCACAACCTTCCCTTCTACAGAAAATATATACATAATAGTGCAAAGAAAAGAAAATATCCAAAATAAACCCTGATTGAAAAATATTTCAGCCTAGTTTCCGGTTCACTGTCTTCCAAGACAAAACAAATAAATAGTTGACTGCTTCTGTAATATTACTCTCTATATATGAAAACTCATGGTAAGTTCTTGAAATGTTTGCTTATTGTGTAACTTTTGCTACTAATTCCATTTAAATAATATTTATTCTTTTCGTTTTAAAAGCTTAATATATTAATATTTGATTCCACGTGCAAAATTTATGCTTTAGTCTTTTTCAATCACGGTTTATTTTTCTCAATTTTTTCTTGTACTATTATGTATAAATTTTGTATAAGTTGGAATCCTATAAAGACAGTTTAACAGGACTTTTCTTTTGTACCACCAGCTCATTGGATGAACACTTCAAGACAATACTTTTCAAGTTTGATGTGCAAGGGTGAGTATAGAACACCCAGATGAGACATTGTATTTTACCAAAAGAAACCGTGTATTCTTTCTTCATGCCTGGGGGCAAAGCAGATGTTGAGCCGTTTCTGAAAACCGCTTTGTTGATCCCACACTTCTTCCTTCTCGGACACCCAGATGACTTTCAGCCACAACGATTTATAGAAAGGACACTCCTGTTGAACAGTTTCTATTATTTCGTTACTTCGCACATGCGGCCCGCATATTACTTGAATGAAAGAATGTCAGCCTGATGTGATAAAGACATACCCTGAAAGGAATCCTCAGTTTCAAAGTGACTAGTCGATTGATTGACCCTCCATGGGGTGTACGAGGTATTGTGAAGGAGTTGATCTCAGTTGCGCCGGTCTTTTGTCTCAAAGAACCAATGGAGTTGGGACGAAGACGGGGAGTGCCGTGTGTAGATCCGCTACGCTCGCCAATCAGAGATTATGGAGGGAATGAAAGATGCACACCCGGGCGTTTAAAGGTTAGGCTCGATTGGGGAAGAAGATCTTCTGCATCATCTTTTTTTCACCTTTTCGAACACACGCGGCAGAGGTTGGGGGAGCAGCCCATCCCAAGAACCAAGAGAAAGGAACTGCGATGACCTCTTTTAAAGATGTAGTGATGGAGTCTGCGGAGCAGCCGATCCAGATTTGATCGGGGGTGATACTGGTGAAAGGGGTTGCGGGGACAGCTGCACCTGGGAGACGATTCTCTGAAGATTTTAGAACATTGTTCCAGTTGTGAACTTTTCTCCTGCAAAAGGCTATGAAGATTACCACAATCAATAATTATTTAAAACATTTTTAAAAATTAATTTGTAAATCAAATGCTTTTTGGCTTACTTCTGATCCCTCCTACCACTCTTTCACTCACCACCTAAAACCAAATATATGTGTATATAAAGACATGATTTAGAGTCAGAAACAACTTATTTTTTCAAGGTCTTTGATCAAAGTTACATCATCTGACGCAAGAGGCAGAGGGGTACGCCAGAATAATCTTAATGGTTTAACACTTAAAAACACCGACCCGCGTCCAAGGTCCCCTTAAAAGTTAATGCTGAATATGGGGCTATTAAATATAACGATCTGGAATTGCATGTTTTTGGCTAGGCCATATGTTTGGAAAAATAAATGGGTCATTAGTTTAAAACTTGAAGGGTGAGGGGGGTAAATAAAGTGAATTACTAGATGGGGAATTTTAAATTTTTTAATCTAATTTAATTACCCTTACTTTGCCCCAATTTTTAAAAGGGACCAGGGCGTCGTTTATCTCTCTTTAAAACTTAATCATTTTCAACATATAAAAAACAATACAAATTTTTGGAAACGCATAACCTCAGTAAAATATTTAAGAAAAAGGGAAACTAAAATCAAAGTCAAAATAACGAAACTTAACGCAAACACAGTAATGCACTTTCAAAATATTAATTGAAAAAAATAATTTCCGTACATATAACTGAAGATTAGCTTGTTCACAAATCTATTCGACATCAGAATAAACTCGCGTTTCCTCCTATTCCTTCATAATAATAGATTCTATTATAGCTAGCATATAATTTTTTTTAAAAAATTTTTTTTTGGAAAAAATAATATCATATCAAACAATGATAGTAGGCAAAAAAAACATGGTATCATACAAATAATAAAATACAATTTTTGTATAAAAATCTACTCTGCGCCATCGTAAATACTCAACATTTTGCATATATGAAATACTTTTTTTAAAAGAAAAAAAAATATAGACACTGAAAAGGGGAAATTATTAATTATGAAAACGGTGTACAACAACTTATATGCACTATTCAACACAATAAAAAATTTTTTATTTCATATGCGTTATAAACTATTAGAATATAAAATATAAAATTAAAAGAATATAGGAAAAAAAGTATAAGAGTTAAAAGAAAAAAAGAGCTTTTTAAAAAATTGTGAGTCGGAAATGTGGACTCTTTCTATCATCACCTTTAGTATTTATGTAAAATTTCCACAATATTCCTTAACAAGAATACCCATACAATATTTTAAAACTCTCAACCCAAAGTATTCGTTTCATAGACAAAATTCTTGACTTTCTCTTACACACATTCACTAATAAAAACTGTATCACACTACTTTTTTTTAAACACATCCCCAAAAAAATCTGTGTGATCAAATCACAGAATGTTCAGGGATGCTAAAAAAAAAACAATAAAGGGTCATATCATACTAAACACGTTTGTCCTCTTAATGTTTCTTCAAGACTATACAAAATTATAATGTTTTGATTCCCTTTTATCCACTGTACAATATCAAAAAAAACCCAAGTTATTAAATTAATTTTAAATTTAGACAAGGAGAAAATTTTGAGAAATAGTGAATTTTGATATATATGGCCGGTTTATCAGAACACACAATTTCAAAATGAAAAAATTTTAAATGACATGCAATAAGGTTACTGCGGGATAAAATAATTAACAAAACAATAAAATTCGTGGAAAAAAAAAATGCAACGTGACTTTACTTTTTTTTTTTCCTTATAAAATCAATATTCAGTATTAGTACATTAGTAAATTTTCTAAAACAATTTATATCTTTCCAAAACACCAGTTTATATCATAAATGTTAATTCATTCGACATCTTAAAAAAAAAAAAGGTATATTAAAATTTCTCAAAATTTTGTATGACGAAACCTATACACTTTGTTTTGTTAAAATATAAAAAAATATCCCGATTTATAACACAACTATATTATAAAAATTAAATATCTTATCGTATCATATATTCTTCTTCTTAAAGATCTGTTCATCAAAACTCAGTCACTTCAATGTTAATAAAATTTGGGAAAAATATAATTTAACAGACCTCCACCCTAGGGGGAAACCCCTTTGGGGAACGGGGGAATCAGATGTTGTCAGTGGTAATTTGCACTATAAAAATTTTTTTTATTTATTTTTCTTTAGATGTGTTGGTACTTCACTTTATTCGATGGGGTTTCAAATTCACTATTACCATGCAGACTTTCCGGTGAAGATTTTTTTTTTTTTTTATTTCTCTGGCGGAAGGTTTTGTCTGTCTTCACAGGGGGTGGGGGATTCCCCTTCTCTTTTTTTCCCTTTGACCGCGTTGTTTCTTTCCCCGGAAAAAAGGTGGGCCTCTTCAGCAAAAGGGGAAAAATTTTTCCCTAAAAAGGGGGGTTTTTCCCCGGGGTTACGAGCATGTTTTCAATTTCGGCAACCTGATGTCTTCACCAAAAAATATAGCGCCTTTCGAAGTTCCCAAAAAATTCTCTATATCATTTTTTTCTGCCGCGTTGGCGTTTTTTTTTAATTTTTAAAATGATTTTAAGAATCATTTTTAAATTTAAATTCTGAAATGCGTTTCAGGAATCCTGCCCTTTATTTCTGACATGCTTTTAGAGTCAGAAACAGACTTGTTTTGACAAGGTCTTTATTTGATAAAGTTACACATCATCTGACGCAAGGGAGAGAGATAGAATCCACCGTACTCTTAATGGGTTAAACATTAAAAAAAAACCCATCCGGCGTCCCTTTTTTGGAAAGTTAATCTGACATATAGGGCTATTAAATATAACGATCTGGAATTATACATGTTTTTTTGGCTGGCCTATGTTGGGAAAAATAAATGGGGCATTAGTTTAAAACTTGAAGAGGTGGGGGGTAATATAAAAAAGAATTACTAGAAGGGGGTTTTTTTCTAATTTAATTATACTTATATATATATATGTAAATTCTCTATCAAAGAGATGAACACTCAACAAAACAAAACGAAAATAACTGAAATCTCAAGACAACCAGACATTGAAGGATAAATGAGAAATTAAAAATGTAATAGGGTGAAAATATAAAAAATGGATGCTTCAGTTTTATAAACATTGGTGACTTAGGGCAGCTTATATATAAAATGATTTTTATAAAAGTGGGGTTGAACATGTTTTGTGGCCAGCCAACCTTTTCCCTTTATTTTTAAAATAATATTGTATTTTTTTTTCTTGGTTATCGGTTTGACCCTTCCCTTTTGGGATTTTTACAATTTGACCCTTAGATTTATTATACTTGCAAATTACCACATTTCATTTCAAATTTCAATATTATCTTAGAATTAGCCTAGCTCAATGACTTTAAAAATTTTCTAATTGAATTCACTTGTCAAATTATAACACGTGCAGGTTGAGACAGTTTTACAACCCCGAGATTTTTATTTTTCTCGTTTGCGATATGCAAAACAATTTTTTCCTTTTTTTTTCCAATTAACTATATGTTTTCATTCTGGAATTTCCTTCTTGAAAAGAGTTTAATTTGACAACTTGCTTATATTTCCTTAAAAATGATCTTTAACAAACAAACACGTTCCATTTGAAGTTTAATTTATGAACAATTGAAAAAAGGAAAATCTCATTTAACAGATCTTCTGTCAACATGAGTTGTGTATGATCTTTTGAGTGTTTTTTTATTGTCATTCTGTTTCCTTGCCTGGAGAAAACAATCGTTTAATGTGATAATTGAAACAAGCTGAACGAATAGGATGGTATAAAAAGTAAATCCTTGACACGCTACGTGCAACAGTCGATTAAAGAGGGTTAAGATTTCTAGAGGAATATCATTTGGTGTTTATAGATCAGTTGAAATCCACAAAGGAATTTAAAAACCACCTTCTTCTTTAAGAAATAGAGAGCTCGAAACTTGTAGAAAGGTAAGTCACTCTTTAGTATGTAATGATACGATTAATTAATGCTTTTCATAAATTTATTACAAAATTTTTGTAGCCTTCCCGCATGCATTCTAAAAATTAAAAATTGTAATTCCTTTTTTTCAAAACAGACTGAAGCATAACTAAAGTAACATGAAAAATTTAAATAAATGAAAAGTCCGATAACTAATCCTCAGTCTTAAAACGAATTGAATTAAATTAAAAAAAGAACAATAGAAGTCAACTCATTTAAAGTAATAAGATATTGTTATACAATTTTAAAGTATACGACTATGTTCGGAGCGAGTAAGTGAATATTAACGTCGTGTTCAACTACTTGAGGGCTTTTGGAGACGGACCACGTAATTTTGAACCATGGTCAAGTCATGTAACGAGGAAGACACTTGAGCTGGCACCCCTCCTCTCCTTACTACCACACCACACAAACGGGAGGACGTTTGAGCTCTCGGCAGATTTAACGTGTTTCGCTCCCTTTACACGGCGGGTTTTCAGGGGCACTAGTCTTAAACTTATGACACACCGACCACGAGTCCGTTACCTTGACCACTAAGCTGGCCACGGTAGCCGAATGGTCAAGAAACGTGGCTGGCTTTGTGTCGAGTTCGAGCCCAGTACCACTAAAGTCCTACCGTGTAGGGCAGCGATGCACGTTAAATCTGTCGAGAGCTGAAACGTCCTTTCCGTGGGTTATGATGTGTGAAGACAGTGCCACTCAGGTGTCGTCCACGTCACTTGACCATGGTTCAAAATTACGAGGTCTCCGTCCCCAAAGCCCTCGTGTATCTGAACAGTGGGACGTTAATATTCACTCACTCACTCACTTGACCACTAAGCTAAGTCGAACCGACATAGTCGAACATAGTCGGGACATAGTCGGAACCGACTATGTTCGGAACCATGACTTTGAAAAGCGTATAAAAGGATAATTTTTTGATATTTAGTGTGAGTTGAATCAGACTGTAAACATTAAAATTGTCTTAAGAATATTGTTTCAATAAAAAAATATTTAAAACCAATTTTTTTAACTTATTTTTTGATGAAAAATATTCTATAATAATAATAATAATAATAATTTTTTGCCTATATACAGCTAAGACATCTTACAGAGTCTGAGCTAGGATTTGAAATGTATAATTTAGAATTGGATTTATTCATATTTTAATAAATCACAGCAGATGAATTTTGATAAATAAAAAACACCGGTTATTATTTCGGTTGATTGTAATTTCGAAAAATAATGCGAATTTTTCCTCAAACTTTTAGTTCAGGCTTGTGGAGAAGTCTTAGCTATGAATGAGCAAAATAATTTTATTTTTCATAAAAGAGAGACTTTAGAAAACGTGGTATTTTTTCTACATTTTTTTGGGCAAAAAATTGCATTTAAATATTTTTTTCTTATAATAACGTTCTTAAAACTATTTTATATGCATATTATAATTCAGGGGACATTAAATATCCTTAAAACGTTACTCATTTGTAAGATTTTTTTTAAATCACGGTCGGTACCGAACGTAATCTGATGCCTTATGAATTTTTTTTTTAACTCTTTTGTTAAAATAAGGCAATGAAAGATAGTTTTGGAGTGAAAATTATTTTTGAATTTGTCATTTAAAAAAAAGGAAATGTTCACATACTGTTTTGTTTTCAAATATTAAGGATGTGGAGCTTAGAACCGTAGCCAGGTGCGTGTCCAGGGGCCTTCAAACAAATTTCGTATAAAATAAAATAATTTATCCCTTTTTATTATTTATTTTATTGCAAAGTTTAGCAATGTAAGGGGTATGCCATAGCCAGTCCTGAGAGGGCCCTGTATCCAAATTCCTTAGAAGTTTTTTCATTTAAGTCCTTTAAGGTATCCAACTACGTTCGGAACCGTGATTATGCAAAAGCGTATAAATGGATAATATTTATGATATTTAGTGTCACTTAGATTACAAAATTCTTATAAAATTGTTTTAAGAATAGTATAACAATAAAAAAATTATTTAAGTACAATATTTTGACAAAAAATGAACATAGAATGATCCGTTTTCAAATATTCTCCTTTTGTGAAAAATGCTTCTATTATAATAATATTTTGCCTGTATATAGCTCAGACCTCTGTACAGAGGTTCAAATGGAATTTTTGAAATATATAACTTAAAAGTAGGTTTATCCATGTTTTACGACACACAACAGAGGGGTAAAATTTTAAGAAAAAAACTCCGATAATTATTTCAAATGGTTGTGTAACTCTGAAAATAATGTGAATTTTTCAAAAATCACAGTTGAGCCTCTGTACAGAGATCTGAGCTATATACAGACAAAATATTATATAATAGAAGCATTTTTCACAAAAGGAGAATATTTTGAAAAAAGGTTATTCTAAGTTAGTTTTTTGCCAAGATATTGTATTTAAATAAATTTTTTCCTGTCAAAATGTGTCCTTAAAACAATTTTATGCGTGTATTTTAATATAAGTAACACTAAATATCATGAAAATTATCCATTTATGCGCTTTTTTAAAATCACAGTTCCGAACGTTGTCGGATACCTTAACATTTTATTTTTTGTTTTTGCATTTTGGGGACCCTAAAGCTTGGGGGGTTCCGTTTCATTGATACGGCTGATGCGGCGGTAGTTACGCCCTTGGTTAAAACAATAAATAAACAAATTATTTAAATAGAAATAATGTTTCAATCCGACGTAAAAGTTTTGAGGAATCAAATTACAAATATTGTTCAAAAAGCAACTAGAATAACGTTGCAATATGTGGTTTTATTTCCTTCACGCTTTGTAATACATTCATAATGTCGTCGTATATAATTTAGTTTAATGATTAATTCGAGTTAGAATTAATTGGCTGTTTATTGAAAACGAACCGAGTAGCAACATGGGGATTGTAGTATTGAGCCACGGTCAAGTGATATTAGATGGCATCCCATTCTCTCTCTCTCTAAAATCTTCCTCATCACGACAGTAGAATTTTGAATTTTGACAGATTTAACGCGTGTTAGCTCTAAACGCGACGAATCTTTAGTACCATCAAAGTTTATACTCACTACTCGACTACAGTAATGCTTGCTACGTGCACGCGACATTGATCATATGGGTAGCTTACGCACTCACATTTGGATATTTAAAATTTGATTGATAAATGACTAAGAAAATCAATTTTTGAATGATATGTGTGCTTGACATTAAATCATTTCTTAAAAACTTAATCTTAAGAAAGATCTTTCTACTGATGCTAAGTTTAATTCTTAAAGTTAATTTTATTTTGAGACCAGCATAAGAAAAAAGTGATGCGATTTAAATAAATTATTTTGTAAATAGATATTGTAAGATTTTCAATATTGTGATCCTGTAATAAGCAAAAATTTGACGATAAGTTTTGATTTCATTAAATAAATTAATACAACCAATATATCGTTTTTCAAGGTTGTAGGTACTGTGTGTTCAAAATAGTTGTCTGTTAATATTCGAATATTTTCCGAATTGAATAAAAACTACATGATACAGCTAATGCACGCGATATATTTTGAATCTTTAAAGAGAAATAAATAATCACACACTGTCTATTCTCTCATTAAAAGATCAAACTTAATAAAAATTCAAATGAAACCTTTTGAACCGATATTTTCATTTTTCCTGGAGTTCAGGATTGCCAGTGGTCATGATCTTGGACTCGTGGTCGGTGTGTCATGAGTTAAAGCGTCAGTGCCACTGAAGACCGTACTGATGCACGTTAAATATGTCGAGGCTCAAAATTCTCCCGCTGGAGTGGAGTGGAAGATCGGAGAAGGGATGCCAGCTCAGGTGTCCTCCTCGTTCTTTGACCGAGGTTCAAAATTACGATGTCAGTCGCCATTCCTTTTATTTTGCTTTATAATGCGACGTAAGTGAACTGCCATCTTTCCTGACAATTTTAGAATAGGATATTAGTATTTCTTTGTGGGATATTTGACTTTCTTGTGTATATCTGTAAGTCGAAATTTTTAATATTTTTGAAGCAATTTCTATAAAGAACGGTACATTTTTTACTGTAATAATTGACAAATTTTTTACTTTGCAATGATATAAGTAAACAAGGATTTTGTCTTTTATGTTCCATGTTTTTTTAACTTTTATCTCTACATCAGCACTTCTACCTATACCAAAAATTGGTTATGGCTGCATTATAAAATGTAGTATTTCTCGTTTCATGATTTTAGAACTGTTCCATAGAATGCTTTTTTAACTGGTTTTTTTTAAAAGGGGGACTCTCACTTTTTAGACAACCAATTTTTCCCCTTTTTTTATTTCCTCTATATCAATTATTATTGTTTAGTTGTTATTATTAAGTTCTTAAAAGGAGCTTTAAAGAGATAATTTTGAAATGTTTTACCCCAAAACGCAAAGTTTGAATAATAACTTTCACTGGGAAAATGCCGTGATTTAGCATTATTTTGAAGAATAAAAAGACTTGCACGCCTTTATATTAAACCAGCGTTTCTCAAACTGTGGGGCGCACCCCTCTAGGAGGGTTCTAGCTTATTGAAAAGTCGAAAATAAAAATTAAAATAAGTATTGATTAACTGAAAGAAGGTAAAACAAAATACATTCTCGCATAATAAAAATTAAATACACATTTACACTGACATAATGTACTTATAAATGTATTAGTACTGCACAATGTTTTTGATAATTAATTTATCGTTACTAAATTAAAAACAAGTTTAATAATTACTAATGCTTCCCATGGATTTGTCATATACAAAAATTTAATACTTATCTTGATAATTTGTATGGTTTTTAATAAGTCTGTTGTAGCTTTAGCATCAAAGTACATTTTTATTGTATTCAATGCATTATTATTGTATGGGGGGAGGCGAGATGAAAATTATGTTTGAAAATTGGGTTGCAATTTTTGAAAGTTTGAGTATTAAACCTTTCATTATAGCTCTGTTATAATCTTTTACCTTGACAAATACTTACAAATCTAATTTATTTTTTTCTTAGTGTACTGCCTTTTTGCGCTCTTTTTTTGTTTCAAGATTATCTTATCTAATTCTTCATTTTTTACTGTCACTCTCCATTTCCGCGATTTCTATCCTCCTGTAGCTATGCATTATACACTTAAGTTAAGTTTGCAACATATTTTCGGGTTTTAAAGATTTCGCTCTATTCTACAATTTCTTTGTATCTGTAGAATTTCAAAGTCCTCACATTAGTGTAGTGTAAACATTTAGAGAAGTGGTTCCAAAAGTGGTCCCTACGGACCCTCAGGGGTTCCCAGTATATTTCAGGGGGTCCATGGAAAATAATTTATTTGGGGAGGGTCCCTAAACCCAGTCAGGGGTTTGTGTAAGGTTTAATATAAAATAAAAAAAATTTGGATCCATTTTTATTTTTATAGAAATTGAAATAAATAATTCACTTGGGGGAACACCCCAGACTGGGCGTTGAGCCCTTTTGCTCAAATCCCAAACACACACACACAGATAAATCCATACTATCACAAGAGTATTATATTGAAATATACGCAAATGAGAAACTTTAACCAATGTTTGAACAAGGATACCACATATTCTGGTTACAAAAACAGATCCCAATTTTATATCCTGCTATAGGTTAATGTACTGAAAAGTTAACAACTTTCCCGTCTTCCAATTTAGTAGAATGTAGATTCAGTATTGTAAAAAGCCTCATCACCTAAGAAAACCCGACTAAAAACTAGTGATCGCGTTTGCTACTTACAAACATTGAGGCGAAAATAAATACACTCATAATATCTCATAAAGTTAATCTAAGTCATTAGTTTTTTAAAATTTTATTTTAAACAAAAATTATAACTTCAATAAAAAATTCTTCAACAAGATTTTTATACTATGCATTTATGTCGCTTTTTTGCCTGGGGAAGTTTTGATTTTAAAAAAGAGGTCCGTGGGCACATTTTGACTATAAAAAGGCGTCCATGGGTTAAAAAAGTTTGGGAACCACTGATTTAGAGAGTGAGATAAGGTGTCATTCTCATCACTAGACCATTTTACGAGGTTTATTACCGGTAGACGTCGTGCTTCTTTGTAGTGCGATGTTAAACAATCTATCAACCTGCAATTTCACTTTTTTTCTTTCTGTTTATTCGAGCTGTGTAAATACACTTTCTTCCTGCAACTTTATCGACAAATCGTGTTACGAAATTGCCTAAAAATAATGCTATGAAAACACAAAAATATATCAAACGAATAGAAAAATATGATGCATATAAATAAATAAAATATTTTTCTTACTCACAATGAGCATGATTATCCCAATAATAAAAGTTAATCATGTTTTCCTTTTTCTCGAGAATCAAATTATATTATTGAAGGAAGTTCTATATAATATATTAAATAAAGCCTTTATTTTTTTCTTCTAAATATTAATATCATATTTCTTTTCCCACTTCCAGATAAAAAGACAGTTCACCCTTAATGTTTTTCGAAGCTTTATCTCAATTGGAAAAAAATAGATAATGAAATTAATATCTCCAAGATAGACAGATGGAAAAAGATTTTAACTATAGTATTAATAACTTAATTAATTAGCTTTATCATACAGTGAATTAATTTCTAAAACAAAACAGTTCCATTATGAATTCGATTTTTGTATATATAATTTGAGATTGGTTAATAGATTGTATGTTCCAAATTTCATTAAAAATTCTATAAACTGTTGTAAGAGGGAAATATACTATAATTGTTCTATGCCAGGGGATGGGCAATTATTTTGGCTCAAGAACCCCATTGTGAAAGGGGGGGAGGTACTGGAGGAATGTGCCTTTTTTAAAAATGATTGTATTCATTAGTTCTTGTATATTAGAAAAGGTATAAATTGCTCCTAGAAATAAAAAAAAGTATAAGTTAAATAAAATAGGGGCAGTTTTATTGAATTTAGTTGTTGTGATTTCATATAATATATAGCTGCAAGTTTTAATTTTAGAATCAGTTTAATGAGACAAATGTACCCTATTATACTTTTCTACAATTTTTTTTTAACTCAGGAGTGAGATTGCTTGTTGGAATTCTTGTCACAGCCTGCAAGTTAATATCAGACAACTTGATTCCATATTTACCCTTGTTGATTTCTACGCAGGAAAAACTTGCGATTCGCGTACTTCTTTTCTTGTTTCTTTTAAACACTGCGTCTAAGTATAGCGATAATTAAGATTTTTAAATTAGTAATGGTCCCTTACTTTTCTACATTTTTTTAAAAATTAGGAGGGAGATTGCTTGTTGGAATTCTCCTCACAGTCTGCAAGTTAATGTCAACCAACTTGCATCCATATTTACCCTTGTTGATTTCTACGCAGGAAAAACTTGCGATTAGTACTCCTTTTCTTGTTTTTTTTTAAACACTGCGTCTAAGTAGAGCGATATAATTAAGATTTTTAAATTAATAATGGTCCCTAAAGGCGCCATGATTTCCATTCGTAATTTTAAAGTGAGTATTTTTTTTTTTTTTTGGAGGAATTTTCAAAGTTTTGATTTAGATGCATTTAGAAATGAAAAAATCTGAAAAATAAAAAAAGGGAAATAATTTTTTTGGATTAAATATTATTAAAAAAATTCCTAATTATATTACTTTTTCATTTTTTTGAAGAATATTTATAAAATTTCGGAAAGTTATTTAATATTTGAAATAAAAGATTTTGTACATTTTTTATTGTTTCATTTTAAGACATTTATTTAGCGTTATAGGACCCACTTGTTCGGACGACTTTATGATGAGATGTTGTTAAATTAATTCATTTGGATTCTGCGAAATTAATCAGCGGCGCAGAACCATAACAAACACGGGACCTTGTGCGTACACACCTTTATCCCCTCAAGGTATCCAGAATAGAGCCTTTTAATGTGTTTTGTATCATGGCAAAATAACGAGGATTATGCTTGAGCTGATTGTCAACTACCAATTAGGCTACACATTGTTGTGGCCGAATTAGCTTAGTCTTAAAGTCACGAATATGATCGGACGGGCTGCGGATCCCGGGTAAAAGGGATCGGAAAGGGAGGATGTTAGAGTTCGATCCCAGTACCACTAAAAAACCGCCGTGTAGGGGAGCGATGCACGCAAATTTTTTCGGATGAAAAGTCCTCCCGTTGGTGTGGTGTGGGAGTTAGCAGAGGGGGTTTCCAGTGCGGGGGTCTCCCCACCGCCATGGTTCAAAATTACGTGGTCCGTCACCAAAAGCCCGCGTGTAACTGAACAGTGCGACTTTAATATTATCTCACTCACGAATATGATCGGCGTGCCTCGGGTTCGAATCCTGGTGCCACGTAAAGGGGCTAATGTAAGTTAAATCTATAGCAGCTTCAGGTATACGACTAAGTTCGGAACCGTGATTTTAAAAAGGTGCATAAATGGATATTTTCTGATATTTAGTGTCATTGAAAAAAACATGTATAAAATTGTTTTTTGGAATTTTGAAAAAAAATTATTTAAAACAATATTTCCCCAAAAATTCTTAGAATAACCTTTTTTTTAAAAATTTCTCCTTTTTTGAAAAATGCTTCATTATAATAATATTTTTCCTGTAAAACTCAGACCTCACAGAGGCTCAACTATTTTTGAAAAATTCACATTATTTTTAGAGTTACAACCCTTTGAAATATATATCGGTTTTTTTTTTAAAAATTTTTCCCCCCGTTGTCTAAAACATGGATAAACCCACTTCTAAGTTATATATTTCTAAAATTCTAGTTGAGCCTCTGTACAGGGGTCTAACTATATACAGGCAAAATTTATTATAAATAGAAGCATTTTTTTACAAAAAGGGGAAAAATTTTGAAAATGGGTCATTCATGTTCATTTTTTTTTAAAAAATTGTCAAATAATTTTTTTTTTAAAATATTTTAAAAAAAGTAATTTTTTAATGTGGGAAATAAAAATCTAAAAAACCTTTTTGTTTTTGAAAACGGCCAAAAAATTTTTAAAATCCCCGCGGGTTTTGTGTTTAAGAAGGTTTTTGTCCCCCCACTTTAAGGGGAAAAAAAAAATTTTGAAAATTTTTTTTTTTTTTTTGAATTTTAAATTTTGGAAAAATTTTTTTTTTTCGGGTTTTGTTTTTTTCCTTTTTTTGATTGGAATGTAAAATAAAAGATTTATTTTAAAAGCAGCTCCTATAAAAATGATATATGGCTAGAAGATTACGTAGCTATATATGTTTTCCAAGGAGACATATTTGCATCAACATATTATAAAGTAGTGTAAAAATCCCGGTTATTGCTTTTCAATAAAATGTACTTATAATATGTTAAATTTAAAAGGGAAGAAAAACACACACACACGTCTAGAGAGTTGAAAGTAAAAATGAGAGCATAACCAGGAAACTTCATCTTAAGACTGTGAAAATGCACGCAACTATGAAGAAAGTAAAATTTTGATTCCCCTTCCCCAAAAAAAATTTGCCGACTCAAATATTCATTGCATTGAGTTTAGGAATGTCTTCCCCGGTACTGTAATTATAATCATTCATGAAGCTTTAAAGTTAAAAAAGATGTTTAAACCTAAAATTCGTCCCCTTATTTTAAAACATCTTGCTGAAAAAGAAAAAAATTGTAGAAAATTGTTTAAAAATACAGAAATGCCGAGAAATGGAAATTTATGGTAACACTCGATGAGGTATGGGTATATTTAAGCGACTGTAATAAAAGAAGATCGATTTTCTATTGCTCAACTGAGACGGGAATGACTGTACGAAATGATTTCATCAGTGCACAGTAAAGTTCTTAAAGGGATTCAAGATTGTTCCAGGATTTTCTAGCAATGGCAAAATCAAAATCAAAAACGCGTCCAAGTAAAACCAAAATTAATTCACTATACTATCAGCAGAATATTTTAGAACTAATTTTTGAAGAAGAAATTTTAAACTTGTAAGGAAAAGAAATTGATAAAGTTGAGCATCATAAGGACAAAGCCTCTAGTCACACATCTAAGCCAATTGCCGCTTATTTAGCAAAGAAAGAATCAGAAACAGGAATAAAAGTTTCCTTTTAAAAATACGTGCAAATTTTCTTAGATTCCCCAATGGATAAGTGCCGGTTTTTTAAAAAAGACCCGGGAAAATAGCATAAAAGAATACTGAACAGAATTCGGAAAAGATCTTTAGGGGAAATGGATACAACTTGTATAGTACTAAGGCTTATTTTCATGAAAATTCGAAATAGAGCTATTGTCAAGAATCACATCACACAGAAAAAAGGGCCCAAAAAATGCGGTATTTATTGATAAAAAACACCCAAATGTTCCCTTATAAAGGTGAAAATCTTATGTATAGTGTGACGTTAAGACATTTCTAAAAGTACGAGAGCTCTAACTAAACCGGGAACAACATTTTCAGACAAAAAAATGCCCCAAATTTCAGGGAAATTTTGAAAATTATAACTCGTACCTCTGTTAACAATATAGGTTTTTTAAAAATTTCAAAATATTCCGTGAATATTTTTTTTTTAATACGTGAAGGAAAACCCATTTAACATTACAAAAGGATAAACGCAAAACACTTTTTATACCAAAAAAAAATGAATGAACTGGGTTTAAAAAATAGGAAGTAGGAAAAAAATGTTTTCTCTAAAGGATAGTAAGCCGAATATAAATTTTAAATTTTTTTCATTTTTTTTTCTATCTGAAAAAATATTCCAAATTAGGGTCCTATTCTTTAACATTAACCGAAAACAGCCTTAATATAACTCAGTATAACAATCCTGTTATTAATGATCTTCATTGCTCTAACGATTCAGTTATTGAAGTTTATTTACGTTCTATAGAAAACAATAAGATTATCAACTTTCAAATTGGTTTTACTTTCCCCCTCTATTTCACTATTTTTATCCTGATATAAATGATCTTAATAGAATTTTCACCGAAGATGAAAGGAATATGTCATTTTTATTGCATTGTCATTTTTCGTGATAAGTAATTGGAAATGAGAATACAATCTCTAAATCAGTTCATCAATAAGCATTTAAAACAAATTAATACGTCAAAAGATAAACTTTTCAATTTTTTTTTCTTTTGACTGAGCAATCGAAAATCTTATATAGTAAATTTTCTTAAGAGTACGTAATTGATCAATCGTCCATCCGGTACACAGTGGTTGGCGACGCTGACTACTGTGCCGTAAGACCTGGGCTGAAATCTCGGAAAAAAGGGGAATGTTTGTAAAAATAGTGGCCCGCGGCAGGGGGCCCTCTGATAACCGTCGAGCCGCAAGTCCTCGTAGGTTGGTGGAATGGGAAGGTAAACCCCCCGTGTTCTCCCAAAATTGAGGTGGAACCGAGCTAAATCGTACGTCACCCGATGGTGCTCGGCAAGGTTAACGACAGGCGTACCCCTTTTTGATAAATTTCACGGGCTTGGACCTGTCACAGTCGAGATCAGGTGGCATAAGAAACAGCAACATAATTGATCAAATAAATTTATACTTATTTTATCACTTATTAAATATTTTTAATAAAAAATAAGATATAAATAAAGGCGATGTGCACTTTTTAAATTGCTTTTGAAGTGTTGAAGGAAGAGTCTTATTGAACTTCAAATTCTAAATATTAAAATACAGAACTTAAAATTTAGAATGTTGTGCGCCTTGCAATTATTGAAATTTCGATCTTTGACATTCAAGTTATGTGTTTAATAATGTAAATATTATTTGGATAGAGATTTTGTTATTCAAAGACTTGTATCTCTAATAGCCTTCGTTTGATAAGAATATTATAAAGATACAGGATATACTGATTAGCATAATTTATACAAAATATGTTGAATATTACAGCATAAAATATGGATATATTAATGTATGATGCATATTAAAGTAGAATAAAGAATTTTTTGTTTTTTATTTCTAACACTTTTGGATATCTTAAAAAATATTTATTACCAAGTAATGTAATTTTGTTTAAGTCAATTCCTACTTAGGTCAACAAAGAAAATTTTTATTTTAGTTACTTTTTATTAAATAGTTACAATTAATATAAACATGTATATACGAATAAGACAGAATCTGAATATTAAGTGGCAAAATAAAAGTGATTTTCCTTGCAATTTTCCATTTTCCTTCCTATATAGGGTGTTAGACTATTTTTTATTTTGTTTGTTACTATTTATTCATTAATTAAATTTAATTATTAGTAAAAAAGAAATACATTCTCAGTAGTTAAGCCATCTCAGGTGGGATTCAAACCCACGCCCTTTGGATTAGAAGTCCAACGCTCTATCCATTGCGCTACAAGGACACAATGAGCGATTTTCCTTTAAATATATGGTGTTGGACTAATATTTTTGTTTTTTACACTATTTATTCATTTTTTAATTTAATTAATGGATTAATATTTGAAAAAACAGTATTAACATCAAGTGTTATCCACTACAAGTTAAAAAAATGTATTTGAACTTGAATGGAAAGTATTTTATTAACTTAATCAGTGGCGTGACAGCCCGTGAAAGCCAATAATGCCTACTGTGCTCAACTCAGTATTCGCGACCTATGGCCCTGAGAGTGCATGAGCAGATGTTCCGGTCAGGTGGTCAGTCTGAAGCGAAAACCTCAGTGTTAAGTTTCCAAGCAAGCTTGGTACTCATTTTATCGACCCACTGAAGGGATGGAAAGTTGAGTCAACCTTGTCCAGCCCGGGGTTTGAACCTGGACCTGGGCGTGGAAGCGCGTTGGGCTAACCGCTCAACCACTGGACCTCAAAAAGTATTTTATTAATGATTGAAAATATGAACAAGATATATATATATATATATATATATATATATATATATACACGTAGGGAAAGAGTGAACTAATAGTAGAAGAGATTGAAAATATGCAATTTGAATTTTCCTGTTTACTTTTTATTGCTTAATACTTTTACGCACAAAAAACAACGTGTTTACAATTTGACAATGCAAATCAAACCGACATAAATGAAAAATAAAGACGTGTTTCATTTTGAACATGAACTAGATGTAAGATGCAGCTAATAAATTCTATTTTTTTTCCTTGTTGCATTTGTGATACAGCAATGAGACTCTTTTCATTATTTATACCTTTTATAAAATCTCCTTTTCAAATTCTTTTCAATGAAAGAAATCGGTCTGAATTAATTATCGCTTTACTTTTAAATGATTGTCTTAACGTGAGAATATTTTGGAGATATTGATTGGTAAATCTTCGGTACTTTCCTTAAGGAATCCGACTACGTTCGGAACCGTGATTTTGCAAAAACGAATGAATGGATAATATTTATGATATTTAGTCACTTAGATTAGAAAATGTGTATATAAAATTGTTTTAAGAATAGTATTAGAATAAAAAATTATTTCAGCACAATATTTTGAGAAAAAATGAACATAGAATGACCCATTTTCAAAATATTCTCCTTTTGTGAAAAATGCTTCTATTATAATATTTCTCACCTGTATATAGTTCAGACCTCTGTACAGAGGCTCAACTAGAATTTTTGAAATATATAACTTAGAAGTGGGTTTATCCATGTATTACGACACAACAGAGGGAAGAAATTTTAAGAAAAATACGCCGATAATAATTTCAAATGGTTGTAACTCTGAAAATAATGTGAATTTTTCAAAAATCATAGTTGAGCCCCTGTACAGAGGTCTGAGCTATATACAGGCAAAATATTATTATAATAGAAGCATTTTTCACAAAGGGAGAACATTTTGAAAAAAAGGTTATTCTAAGTTTTAGACGAAATATTGTATTTAAATAATTTTTTTTTTGTCGAAATATATCCTTAAAACATTTTTATACGTGTATTCTAATCTAAGTGACACTAAATATCATGAAAATTATCCATTTATTCGCTTTTTTAATATCACGGTTTCGAACGTAGTCGGATACCTTAACAGCTCTTAAGTTCATAATTAGTGAAATAAAGTTGCTATATATTGAATAATAAATAAGAGAACAATAATCACCATACTATATTAGGGATCGGTAACCTTGTACCTGTGGTGTACCAAACTAATTTACCAATGACTCTGGGTGCCACATGGCAGGAAGTATTTGAAATAATTCGATTCCCGAAGCAATGCATGCAAAGTTAGGTATGGATGTTAAGAACAGAGTTTTAATATATTTTTATTCATCATTTAAAAATACTTATTAACATAAAAGTAAGCAAGATAAAATATAATTATACCTCCAACAAAAATAAAAAATTAAAATTTTACTCATATTATGCAATATGTATCTGTTAATCATATTTATTAAAATAAAAAAAAATAAACAACATAAAATATGAGCATTCCTTCAAAATAGTTAAATAAAAAATACTTTTATGAAAAACTTGTCCCCGCACCTCTTCATATAGCAATTGGAGCCTATCTTCCTTTAATTTAAAACGATTCTGAATGTTTAGTTGTTAAAGGCTTCTTTGCGGACTCAAAATATTTTTTTCATGAAAGAAAATATTTGTTCGCATAGATATGTAGAGAGAGAAATAAAAGTGGAAATCAGAGCACATGCTGTTTTCTTCCAACAATTAAATCTCTTCAGCACAATGGCATACAACAATCTAAAATAACTGTCGATTTATCGTTTGACTTATCTTTCAGATTTCTTTTAATAATTCACAAATTTCGCTATCCATAATTCTAAAAATGTTCAGTAATTTCCGTTTCAAAGTTATCAACCTCCATCAGTTCAAAAACTGACACATTTGTAGAGTGCCCACATGCCAAACCTGGTACGCGTGCTCTAGGTTGCCGATATCTGTACAATATGAAACTATTACTGACAGAATAATTATAATTTAAAACTAATGCTTTTTAGTTTCTGTAAATAAGACTTTAAATTATAAAATTTGAATTCATTTTTTTTATTTAATCCCAAATTTAAAAATTTTAAACTTTTAAATTCTAACTTTTATAAATTAAGTATTAGTTTTCAATGTTATAAATATTCTGTTCTGTTGAGTAAAGGTTCTATATATATATATTTTTCCAAAGAAGAGAATTTAATGATTGAAATTTATTTTATCTTTGTATTCATAGTTTCTTCCATTTAGTTTGTCTCCATTTTAAACTCAAGAGCAATTTATTTACACTCAAGTCCATAAACTAAGGGTAACTCAGAATCACATGGAAATGGAACTCAAGACCAAAAGTTTCACACACATCTTCAACAATAATATGCAAATTATAGGAAGCCACCAACTCACACCGATAGTACATCACAATGACGAGAGTGTAAAAGAGAGGTATACAAGGAATGGTGGCAAAGAAGTAAAATTGTTCTCAAGCATTTTGTAAGTCACTCAGTGACATAACCGAAAAGTTATTACACAAAAGAAGATTGAAGATATTTCTTTACGTTGTAAAATTATCGGCAGCATGGAATATAGCATATTCAGCTGCAGTGGCTTAACGGGGAATATTAGCCACCCCCCTCCCGAAAAGTCAGGTTTTGGGCCCAAAGGATCTTACAACAGATAGCAAAATCATAGGTTTGTTCCCCGCCACACAATGAAGGGATGTTAAGCACCACTGCTCAGATGGAATTAGATTCAGAGGAACTTGAATTATCGAAAATCTTCTCTTATCTGTAGGCTTAGGCTACGATTCCAAGATGACGGAAATGTCAGTAGACGTTACAATATAGATCGTCCCGAGTTACAACGCCGAAGGAAGACCGATGTTTGGCAGTAATTCCAAAAAGAAGCAGACGTAGTACAGCATCCGACCTGTCCCGTCAGCTATCTGCAGCCACAGGTACGACAGTTTTAAAACAGAACAGACGTTTGGAACATATTGGTCTATATGATCCCAGACTTCTCAGATTTGTTCTGCTCACGGCAACTCATTGTTTCCAATGATTAGCCTGGAGTAGAGAACATGCAATGTGTGTGTGTGTGGACATCATCACAGTGGGCATGCATGATGTTTTCCGAAGAGTCAAAGTTTAGCTTGAAGTCCGATTCGCGTTGGACTTTCATATGGAGAACGCCAAGTACCTGTCACCTCCAAGGCAACATCTTTGAACTGTACGGTTACGGTGGTGTAAGATTGCTCATTTGGGGGAAGTTTTACTACACTCCAGAATAGATCTGCATCTTCAAATTGGAACCATGACAGGCCAAATTTTTAGAGACATCATTCTGAAACAAGATTTACGTTTTTTAGGGGTGCTATGAGCACAGAACCTGTGTTTTTAGATGACAACGTACGTCTTCACCTAGCTAACATCGAAACAAGAATGCTCTTCAATCTGAGTTTGCTACTACCCCAATAGAATATCTCAGCAATCTCTGCCTGGCTTTGAATCCTGCATAGTACAAGGTGGCACATGCTTGGTCAAATAGTTTCAGCCCTTCAACCACGTCCTACATGTGTATCGGAACTTCGGACAGCATTGTTTGCTGTGAAGGGAGTAATCTTCCCCAAGATCAGGTATTAATAATTTGGTACTCAGCATGCTTAGGTGTTGTATGGACTGTATTTCACCACATGAAGGACATACAATGTATTAATTATCATACCAAGTGTGTGTAATGTTAAGTTTTTGTAAAGCGAGTATTTTTTGTAATTGCTCCAGGAGCAAAAGTCGTTTTTATGAATGGTATCACACATACGCCATTTTTTTGGTTCTTTATCTTTTGTTTGATAAATGAGCTTAAGAATAAGTCCCATTTATTTTGTTTCTGAACCATTATTTCCCGGAGTTGGTATTATCCTTCATTTATAGACATGAGTTTAGTATATCAGTTTAAATATCTTAAATGTATCAAAGAACTATTTTTTTGCAACTAGTAAATAAATTTTATTATATATATATATATATATATATGTAAGGATAATAAACAGATTAAAAATTAAATTCCCTATCTAGTAATTCACTTTTTATATTATCTCCTCACTTTTCAAGCATCAAACTAATGACCCATTTATTTCTCTGAACATATGGCCGTAGCCACAAACATGCTCCAATTCCAGATCGTTATATTTAATAGCCCCATATGTCAGCATTAACCTTTCAAGAGCACTCATGAACGTCGCGATCGGTGTTTTAAGTGTTTAACCCACTTAAGATTATTCGGTGTATGCTCTTTTTCTACATTTTTGCGTCAGATGATGTCTAACTACCAAAGTTCCTTTTAAAATCCGTCTGTTTCTGACTCTGAAATCATGTCAGAAATAAAGCAGGTAGGATATTGTACCTGCGAATAAATTTCGAATCTTAAAGTAAAACTTTTCTCAATAGTAAAATAATTTTAAATTAAAAACGAACGCCAACGAGCGTAATAAATCCTATGGAGAATTTGGTGGAACTCCGACGGCGTTATACCTCTTTACTGAAGACGTCGAGTTGCCGGAATTAAAAGGAACTATGGTACGGAAGAAGAAACGCGCTATTAATCCCCAGTAGAACATCGCTCTTACCGCCAAGGAACTAGAATCATCGTCTTCTAACAAAATTTCAGAAATTTATATTTCAAAAATGGAGGCAAAGAACGAAAATAAAATTAAGCAAGAAGAGAATATAGATGCAGATGAAGAAAAAATTAAAACAACCTATAAACCACATTATAAAAAAAAATGATATTTGATTTTGGAGGATCTACACAAGACCTTTCCAAAAATATAACCTGGAAATGCCAATACAGACATTCCTTAGAAATTTTGAAAGCGCACGTGCGATTCCTTTGATATAACAGAAAACAGAAACTTTACTTATAAACCAAGTTAGTAGAGAGGGAGCTGTGAAGACTTAGATCAAATCACAATCAATCCCTAAAAGTTTTGCATGAACTGAAAATAATTTATTTTCGGGAATTCAAACACAAGCTAATCCAGCGGGTGATTCATCTTCAATTAGCTAAAACAGAAAAAACATCAAAAGAGACCCACATAGAATATTTCTACAGAATAAAAGTAATCGCATTCCGGATAAACTTGGAAGAAATAAATGGGTCATTAGTTTGATACTTGAAGAGGTGAGGAGGTAACATAAAAGGGAATTACTAGATAGGGAATTTAATTTTTAATCTAATTTAATTATCCTTATATATATAATTATTTTTAATATATTCATAATTAAATGCATAATTATCTTTGAATAATAATTTAATTATGAATGTACAAATATATTTCCACACAGCATTAACTGTGTGTATTTTGTGTGAATGTGTGATAATACTTCATTCTTTCTTCAAATGATTCCTAATATTAATATATTAATAAAAATTATAATCAGAATTTTATTTTGAGAACTTTACTTATTTATGAATGATGAGCATTACTTAAACATACTTTTTTATATTTGTTTTCCATTGATTTTTGTCTCAAATTCATGAATAAGTTCGTTTTTAAAAAACGAAACTTTATTTAATTTGATTTTAAAAATCTAATTAAACAAAGAAAATTATTTTAAAAAAATGTGAAAAAATATTTTAAATTTTACTTATTAGTGTCATTGTCATCTTCGATAACTGTACCGAATTCTTCTAAATGTGGATAAGTTTGTGAGTAAAACATTTTAAGAAAATTTACTATAAACTTGATCAAATTTGAGCTGTAATAGGGTAGTTTTGGCCCGCCTCCTTGGATGATTCACATATTTTATCACTTCACTTGATTGTACGATGCAACTTTATATTCATAGTATAATTAATTCAGGCACACATATAAACAAAAACGTATACTATTTTGCTATGTTGGCTATGCCTGAACATATAGTGGAGACAATTTAAAAAATTTCTAGTAAATACCAAAAAAAACGGTAGTTAAATTTGTGAATACTGGTATTATAAAACTGTACAAATGGCTCGAAATACCGGTATTCGGTATTCCGGTATACCGGTATTGTAATCCTTATATCTTGTGATTCTTATTTTAATACGAAAGTTCTTCAAATTTTTGTTAGTAGTTTGTTGAAAAGTTATCTTTTGCGCGTAAGGTTTTATCTACCTTAGTAGAGAAGAGAAAATACATGCTAACATTTTTTCAAAATTTATATGACAAAATGCTTGCTTGAAATTGATCGCATCAAAAATCACATGATGTTCATATAAGTCTGTTGTATATTTTTGAATTAAAAGACAGAATCCCTTTCATAGAACGTCGAGGTTAAATATCAACAAATCCGTTGAACCTTGATGACATTTCAGGAAATTTGTTTAGGTTTTACTATTGTTCAATACACAAGCTAGTGAGATAAGTAGACGGCTTTTTTCTTCTCAATCGTAATTGCTTGAAACGATCACTTAATATTTTATTTTAGCAACTTCAGGAACATTCTGATATTCAAAAGCCGTTTTGTCATTGGTTCAGAATATCGGTCAATGTTCTTAGAAAGACAATCGATTCGTGTTTTTATTTTAGTTTCATTCATTTTGTAAAACATTGCAAAAATATGTTTCATTCTTGAAAATATTCATTTATTTCGAGAGACAGAGATTGAATAAATTAACAACGCGAGAAGTAAAATAATACCTGGTAATAATAATGCAGTTTTAACGAAAACAAACAACACTAATTTCAAAAATAGTTTTTAACACTAAACTTACCAGAGTGGTCAAATAACCGCTTTTGAGACTGTAATCAAAATTGTTAAATTCTACGTTTTCATTTTCCTCGAACTTACTCTTAATTACTTTTTTTAATAATATGTATTTACTTAACTTTTAAAACCTCTTTTCTTTTATTTTTCGGATAATCATATCTAATCTATCGTTATCTACCTTGAGCAATCTTTTGACAGCTGCAAAATGTATGAAATTTTGTAAATGTATCCGCATTGAAATTTCAAACTTTCCAAGATATTGTGTTTGTACGCAGTTTGTTTTATGTGCTTTTGTACAGTTTGTTTTGAGCCGGGTGCAGAGTCCCGACTGTAGGTAATCCACACGCGACAAAATAACTACCTCGAATATTGGGAATATTTGCTATGTGGTCTGTTCCATTTGTAATAATAGTTAGATACAAACTTTAGGTGATAAATAAATAAAAGTAATTTATAGTGATATTTTATGTATTTTGTCGTTAAGGGGTTATTCGAACACCGTTATTCAAGAATTTACCTCTGAAATATCAATTTAAGGGAAATTGTCGGAAGTAATGATTAATATAAGTGAGCACATCGCACCGAATAAATGAAGAATAATAATTCTGAGAGTGTGTGAGGATGATATGTGTATTTTAGTGGTCTTCAAACTTTTTCGATTCATGGAACCTTTAAAACTGTAACGTATTTTTATGGAACCCCATCACACGTACACGTGCACGCACACACACACTTAGAAGAATATAAGAATATATCTTAAAATAATATTAACTGGTTATATTATTGGGTAGTTTATGTAAAGATAATAAAAAAGTATTATATATATATATATTTATTATGAAGATTTTTTAAGGCAATTGAAGTATATTCATTAATAATATTAATTTGTTATCCAAGTGTCACTATGTATTATATTTATCAACTGGGATTGATGATGATTGCATTTTTTTAAACAAACTGTCCAAGTCTAAGCCTATTGAAATTATCTGCAGTTACATTTCATGTTCTGCTTTTAATTCCTTCTTATATTTTGTTTTTGTTGCCACTTCCATTGAGAAATATTTTTCAGTTAAATATATTGTTCTAAATGGCATTGTCTATAGCTATGTGAAAAGTCCAATGTATTTTGCCTGAATTTTGCAACCTAAAATTTAAGAGCTGCTCTTGCTTAAATTTAGATTTCAACATCGAATCTGTTTACATATCGATAAATTTTTCTTCTTCTTTATATTTATTTTCTCCCACAAATGTAAAAATATCCACTTTCAATTAGAAAACTAATTTGTTGTACAAAACAGTACTAACGAGAAAAATTATTTCGTGTAACGCGGCATTACAAACAACAGAATATTCATAATCTAGAGTAGCCCATATAAAGAAAAAACATAATATTCTATATTATATTATAATAAAAGTCTAAGAATTATTACGAAATAAATTTATATTACGTATAAATGAAATTTTAATTTTTTTTTTAATGAACGAGACGAGCTTTAGATACTTGTGGCTGTATAAACTTCATAGAAAACATGAATTCATTTTTCATACGCATATATAATTTTCTTCTTGACTTTTTAACTTTTCTTATATTAATTTTAAATATCATTTAATTTTTTAAAAATTAATTTAACAGCTATAAAGTAAATAGTTACAATTTACAACCGTTGAATAATCTTTAGAGCAAAGTACACGGGATCTTTTTTTCTCAGTTAGAAGTGTTTACTCCTCCAGCTTTTGTACATTCCACATTGCTAATTGTAAAAGCAAAATAGAAATATTTATTTATATAATGGTGATTCTATTCTACCAAATTTAATTTTAGAATATATAGTAAGAATATTATTGTTTGAAATTAGTTCTTTTAAGGTATCCGACTACGTTCGGAACCGTGATTTTGCAAAAGCGTATAAATGGATAATATTTATGATATTTAGTGCCACTTAGATTAGAAAATGTATATAAAATTGTTTTAAGCATAGTATTTCAGTAAAAAATATTTTAAGTACAATGTTTTGACAAAAAATGAACATAGAATGAACCATTTTCAAAATATTCTCATTTTGTGAAAAAAGACTTCTATTATAATAATATTTTGCCTGTGTATAGGTCAGTCATCTGTACAGAGGCTCAACTAGAATTTTTGAAATATATAACTTAGAAGTGGGTTTATCCATGTTTAAAGACAATAGAGGGGAGAAATTTTAAGAAAAAAACGCCGATAATTATTTCATTTGGTGGTAAATCTGGAAATAATGTGAATTTTTCAAGAATCACATAATTGAGCCTCTGTATAGAGGTCTGAGCTATATACAGGCAAAATATTATTATAATAGAAGCATTTTTCACAAAAGGAGAACATTTTGAAAAAAAGTTATTCTAAGTTAATTTTTGGCCGAAATATTGTTTTTAAATAATTTTTTTTTTGTCAAAATGTCCTTAAAACAATTTTATACATGTATTTTAATCTAAGTGACACTAAATATGAAAAATATCCATTTATGCACCTTTTTAAAATCACGGTTCCGAACGTAGTCGTATACCTGAAGCTATCTCTCTCTCTATTACGCAGATCTCAATGAACATCACTGAATAGGAATTCGAGAGGTTAGTTTTAATTTTTGTCGTTTCTTTCATTTAGTAACATTTTATTCAGTTCCATCGATTCTAATTCTGCTGACCTCCAGTTTTATTCTCCAAAGTTTATACAAACAGGTAGGAGCAAAAAATAACAGCATTTTCTAGTTTTCCTCCATAAGTTGCGAAAAGGGATGACATATGAGACAATAGGAAATGAGGAAATGATCCCACGTCCAGAAAATATTGCAATTCTATCAAATTGTTGCTGATGCCGATTTTGACACTCTGAATCTGTATTTGAAATAAACTTCGGTATCAGTCACACGTAGTGTTTTATTTCTCTTTGCTATAAAAAGTAGCAACTAGTTTACCTCGAGTGGAGGTTTACTTTTATTTTCTCCTGAAGCTGAACATCAAGTGAGTTTATGTTAATTTCCAGAAATTATTTACTCAAATGTATTACTAAGTTGACAAAGTAATTTCGCTTTTTTAGTGAAACATTTTTCTATACTAAAAATAAATATTTAGCCATTTTTCTGGTAACTTCATGATTCCGAGCTCATAGAGTTTGTAGACCAGGTGTCGGTAACTAAAGGTATGCGTCCCACATGTGGTACGTGATCGCGGTAGCCGAGTGGTATAGGTATCGGATCGTGGTTTCCCTTGTCACGAATTCGAGCCCAGTACCACTAAAGACCCGCCATGTAGGGCAGCGATGCACGTTAAATCTGTCGAGAGCTGAAACGTCCTTCCGTTGGTGTGGTAGTTAGGAGAGGGGGGTACCAGCTCAGGTGTCGTCTACGTCACTTGGTCATGGTTCAAAATTACGTGGTCCGTAGCCAAAAGCCCTCGAGTAGCTGAACAGTGCGACGTTAATATTCAATAAATCAATCCCACATGTGGTACGTGGTACAATTCACCTGTGTCACTCTGCACTATTCTACAAATTTGTCAATTTTTTCAATGGATTGAAGTTGATAAATCTACAACGGCCTAATTTGACAATCCTCTTCATAATTCTAAGCATTTGAGGAATTACGAAAAAATCTGAAAGATAAATTTACAGCCATTTTGTAAATTACTGAATGTCTTTGCTGGAGAGATTTTATTGTTTGAAGAGAGAGAATACTGCATGTACTCTGCTTTCCGCTTTTGGCTCTTCATATCAAAGAAAAAAAATGTTGCCTCGTATGGAAAATATTTCAAGTCTGCATAAAATTGTTTAACAACTGAATGCTCAGAATCGTGTCAAAATGACAGTCACAAATTAAACTCCTGATTTTACGATATGAAAGTAGACACTAGGTTCGCGTTAAACATTTTTTATTGATCTTTTTATTTAACTATAATGAAGGGAAATATACTTGTATTGTACGTTGTATATGTCTTATTTTAATAAATATGTCTAAAAATACATATGTACAACTTTAATTTTTTTTGTTTTTGTTGAAGAAATAGCTATATTTCATGCAGTTTATTTTTTTGTTAGGAAATATCTTTAAATGATGCAAAATTAATACGAAATAGAACTGCAAATCTATATTATTGATCTCTGTTCTCTAACTCTGAATGCATTATTGCGGGATTCAAAGTGTTTCAAAGTATCCTACTGTAGGGTAAGCTGAATAATATTGATAGATTAGTTGGGCACGCCAAAGTTAAAAGGTTGCCGACTCCTGTTCTAGACAATATCAGCAAAAAACTCGACCAAGAGGGATTTTGAGGTCATTATTAAAATTTTTACCGTTTAAAAAGTCTTGAAAGTGTAAAAATGTAAATGATAAACAGATGGTGCAAGGTCGGGACTATATGGAGGATACAACATCTCACTTTCCAACAAAGTTCCTATAATTTACTAAGTTTTGCTAAAGATTATGTTAAGGATTTGGACCATGAGTTTTTCGATTAAAGTTATTGTAAACCAGGGGTTACGAACCTTTACGGATCAACGTGCCATTTTTTCTAAAGACATGTTTAAAGTATCCGACTCCGTTCGGAACCGTGATTTTGCAAAAGAGTGTAAAAAAAATTTTTATGATATTTGTTCCTTAGGTTAGAAAAGAAAAATTTTTTTAAGGACATTATGAAAAAAAAATTATTTAAATATTTTTTCAAAAAATTAACACTTAGAATAACCTTTTTCCAAATGTTCTTTTTTTTTGAAAAAAATGCTTCTTTTTTAATATT
This sequence comes from Trichonephila inaurata madagascariensis, assembly GCA_019973955.1. Taxonomy (NCBI): domain Eukaryota; kingdom Metazoa; phylum Arthropoda; class Arachnida; order Araneae; family Nephilidae; genus Trichonephila; species Trichonephila inaurata. The sequence continues at coordinate 194,459 of BMAV01017526.1, read as the reverse complement.
TTGCCTGTATATACTCAGCCCGTACAGAGGCTCAACTATGATTTTTGAAAAATTGGTTATTTTCAGGATTAAAAAATATTTGTTAATTATGGCGTATTTTTTTAAAATTTCTCCTTCTGTTTTCGTTAAACAGAGATAAAATTTCCCAAGTTATGCATTTCAAAATTGTGAAACTTCAGAGGAAAAGGGGCGAACTCAGGCCATGCTCGCTGACTGGGCGGCCACAGTTTTTATTTTAAGAGCTACTTTGGTACTCATTGAGGCGAGAGTTATTTTGATTTTACAGTCGCTTTTAATCAATGATTTTTTTAAGTCGTTTATTAATTTATTTATCTTTAAATTAACGATTTCCTATGATTAAAAATTTAACAGATTTCTTGTGGCTAACTTTTAAATACATAAAACATTAAGAATTGTTTATGTTGCAGGAGTTTTCTGGGACTGGAAGAAGTTTAAACTGAAGTTTATTTAAAAATTTTGTGTGGGAGAAAATTTCAATTCATCATTGGCTTACTTTTTTTCAATTATTTTAGGATGATATACCCCTCACACAAAAATAACGATAAAATTTTAAAAAACCCGGGTTCTAATATTCTGTAATGTAATCATTTTTTTTTACGATTAATTTTTGTATTTAAAGAAACTTAAAATAATTGATGGAATGTTTGATTTGATTGCTATATTATTGTTAAATAATTTATATATATATATATATATATATATACTTAGAGCGATAAGAATGAATTATTGCGCCTTTTAAAATGAATACGGTTTTATTGATCTATTGTGCTGAAAATTAAATAGCCTTATAACCTAAATCTTTATTATATCTAGAGTTATATATTCGTTTCAATTCATATGATATTTTATTTGGAGTTAAAACATTAATTTGAAACTTAAATATTTTTTGAAATTTTAAATTATACCTTAAATAACTTTTCGGAGGATCGAGTTTTTCTCGTCTTAATTTAATCAAATAAAAGTGTGCATTTAAATAAGTTATACATATTTTTTTGATAATTATTATTTTATTTAAGGTTATTTCCAAAAAATATACAATTCATGATTTCGGTAACCATGGCCTGGCTTGACAAACTTTCACTAGAACAAAAGGAAGTTATGGAAGAGGTGAGTACTTTAAAGTTGTTAAAAATTACTAACCCTTTTAATCGGTTTCATTGAGGTAGGAAAAGTAAAATCAGTTTGGTAGAATCCTATTATAGCTCACCCTTGGCGAAGATTTTTTCAAGGCGCGCCAAAATTGCACCAAGGAGCGTTTTTCAAAGTCTACACCAGGGAAACTAGGAAAAACATGGTGTTTTGTCTGAAGGAGCAAAAATGGAGACGTTTTATGATTTTATGTACACATTAATGTAAAATTTAGCTTCTAAAAATAGAAAATTAAGAACATTCTAAAAAGGAAAGATTGATATCCCTAGGGTTGTCAGAAAAATGGTAAAATTTTCGAAACTCATGAAAGAATATCACGAAAAATTTAACTTTTGAAAACAAGACATTAGGAACATCCTGAAAAAGAAGAAACTACGCCCGTGAGGAAAAAATTAAGTGCTTTAAGAATTTAAGAACAAACCGTGCAAAAATTAGCTTCTTAAAGAAGATAATAAGAACATTCCAAAATTACCAAAGGACTTTTGCTAAACTTCTGTATCTTTTCCTTATGCTCTTACATACATGTGGATTTCTGCTACTTTTTAAACGACATCTTCAGTCGAAACCATCAATTATATTTTTCCTAGTTGTCGTATACAATGGATTCAAATTCATGTGACGTCATTAGTCACATGATAACTGAGTTAATAGTGTTTTCGGCCAATCAGTTCATAAATTATCAAAGTACGCCTAAGTAATTATATCATAAATATAATTAGTTGATGTGCTTCACTGTTGCCAACTTTTGCTTTTTGCAGAAACTTTCTTTTAGAAAGTACATATTTGTCAACGATATAATAATGCACATAGTTAGACAAAATGCCCTTAATTTAAAAGTATTCGTATAATGTAAGTATTTTTTTTAATTTTGAAAACTGTTTGAAGAATTTTAACGCGTGAACTCTTTACCCAATCATATCAAATTTTAATTGTCATCAAAACTTTACAAGTTGAACAACTAGTATGTCAATTTTTAATCAGTGGGAAACATGTGATTGCCGTTATCATGTGACCGTCATGAATTTAGTCCATTGCCACATTTCTGACTCATTAACTTCATTTTACCCTTATTGCTTCCAAAGAATAAATAAAAGCTTTGCACACGAATCACATTATAAACAGCAACCGGTATTCGCACGTAGTTATCCATTAACAATAAAACGGGAAAACGATGTAATGGCTCGGGATGCCCGCAACTAATTAAAGTTCTCATTTTAAAGCTAATAAAGATGAGTAGCTAGCTTGGTGACACAAAATTTCAAAACAGTAGGATGGGCTAAAATAGCCTCCAACCAAAAAGTTCTTTGGATGAAAAATCAAATGTCCCTACATACAACTGAATACAGCAAAATTTTCTCAAGTGTTATGATTATTTGTTTTGAAATTAAATAAAATATAATAAATTTGGTCTTACCTTAACTTTAAGGTATCCAACTACGTTCGGAACCGTGATTTTAAAAAGGCGCATAAATGTATATTTTTCATTATATTTAGTGTCACTTAGATTAGAATACATGTATAAAATTATTTAAAAGCAATATTTCGGCAAAAAATTAACTTAGAATAACCTTTTTTCAAAATGTTCTCCTTTTTGTGAAAAAGCTTCTCATTATAATAATATTTTGCCTGTATATAGTTCAGAGCTCTGCACAGAGGCTCAACTATGAGTTTTGAAAATTCACATTATTTTCAAAGCTACAAAACTATTTGAAGTAATTATCGGCGTTTTTCTTGTAAATTTCTCCCTTCTGTTGTCGTAAAACATGGATAAAACCTAATTTCTAAGTTATATATTTCAAAAATTTTAGTTGATCCTCTGTACAGAGGTTTGAGCTATATACAGACATAATATTATTACAATAAAAGCATTTTTCACAAAAGGAGACTATTTTGAAAATGGTCATTCTGTTCATTTTTGTCAAAATATTGTACTTAAGAAAGTATTATAATAAAAAATTATTTAAGACAATTTTGAATACATTTTCTAATCTAAGTGACACTAAATATCATAAATATTATCCATTTATACGCTTTTGCAAAATCACGGTTCCGAACGTAGTCGGATACCTTAAAAGAAAATGCACGCACTGACGGACATACAGTAATGTTTTCATAGGTACGAATTACTTAACAGTTAACTAAAAGTACTATCATTCATCGAATATTAAAGCAAAAGAAATTATTAACTAATTATAGCAAAGAAGTTTTCTACAGTTTCTAGAGATAAAATTTAGGTTGATTACTTTTGAATCAGCAAGTTGTTTACAATTAGTATTTGATTTGAAAAACGGAAAATTGAAGTATAAAGTATTTCAACCTATTTCTGAATGTTAATGGACATTAACAAACCGGCAGAGTTATGAAAGTTATTAAGGGCCTCTATTTTATCCCTTTGAAAATTGTACTTTGCATTTTAATGACATTTGGAGAAGTATTAAAACAATTGAGAATTATTATCCAAGGTCGAAAGTAATAATAAAATATAATCCTCTGCTCAATATCAAGTTCAAGATAAGTAAAGAATTGCTGTTTTCAAAATTCGATAATGTGTGGATTTCAAAAAAAGGCAGAAAACCGACGCTCTTAAGAACAAATTGCTGATAAACGCAAGGATGTTTGACAAAACGTGTCTATATCATTGCCTTGCTCCAAAGATCTCGTTCCCGAATTATCACTTTCAAAGTTTATTGAACCAATGCTTTTGTCATTACTGTCTGAGAAAAGCGATAATTCATAGGATCACAATGCACGCCGTAGCCACTCATGCATATACTTCTTAATTCTTTTATTCAAACTTCTGTATATCTTATCAATAACCTTGAATTTAAACAGGCGATTTTTGATTTTTAAGGAAAATAAGGGAAATAGAAAAGTCAAGGAAAATTAAAGATCATCGTGAATGTTGATAATGAAGGAATGAATTGAATATAACACGTTATCGGTGTTTTTTAATTTTTAGTCCAGTATACGAGTAATGTTGAAACACTTGTTGACTTATTTCATAGGTAGACAAGATATAAATTAAAATCGAGACAGTTTAATCTTAAGAGAGTTTATAATTTATCGGTTTTTTTTTTGAAAATTTCAAAACTAATAAAAAAAATATAAACACAAATAATTAAAAGATTTGGAAATCTTCAAATTGTTTATGGCTGACTAAAAATTCTTATACAAAATTTAGGAGAATTTTAGGTTTTTAAAAATTTTGCTCTTTAATGTAAGCGTGCAAAAGAAATTTAATATTGAAAAAATGACGATAAAAAACAACTAAACAAAATTACGATATAAAATAAAGTAACAATATATAAAAGTAACTAATTAGGATAAAAAAAATTATAAACAATTAAACATTCGACATCAAAAAATTTGCCAAGATGACGCGATTGAAAATCACTGCATTAAAGAAAAAATAAAATAAATATAATATACTAAATCACAAATCATAAGGTGACCATTTTTTTTCTACAATGAAAAGGAGGACGAAAAATTTAAAAATATAACATTAAATGTAAAATTTTTATTAATCCAAATAAAAATACGCCATAAGCTTACGTTCTTATCAATTATTATCTTAAAAGAGTGTGGCCGCGGTAGCCGAGTGGATAGGTATGACCGTGGCTATGCCTTGTCACGAGTCCGAGCCCAGTACACTAAAGCATCCTTCGTTGGGCAGGATGCACGTTAAATCTGTACGAGCTGAAAACGTCACTCCCGTTGGTTGGTGTGGTAGTTTAGAGAGGGGGTGCCAGCTCAGGTGTCGTCCGTCACTTGACCTGGTTAAATTCAGCGGTCCGTCGCCAAAAGCCCTCGTGTAGCTGAACAGTGCGACGTTAATATTCAATCAATATCAATTTAACTTCCAAAGATATTCAGTTGAATAATTTTTTGTCAGCGTATCATTTTCTAATATATGGGAAAGTTCGAGCAAAAAATGTCAAATGTCCTTCATACTGAATTTTACGGTAAGCACTGTGGTTAAAATATTAACATTCGATTTTGATTTCTCATTAGTCACTTCACAAAAATCATTACCAACTGAAAAAAAACTCTTTCAACTGCTGCATTAGTTCCAAGGCAGCGCAACGTAAATTCTCAAGAATAATTACATTTTCATATGGAATGTGTTCATTTTTTAAATGGTTTAAGTATTTACACCCATCTTTTCTCAATTTCAGGATGTTGATTTACCAATTGTTCCAATTTATTAGAATTTAAGTATACATTCAGTCTTCTAATTTATACAAACATACAATTGTCATCGATTTTAATATCAGGCATTTCTTACTATAAAAACTCAACACAATTTTCTATATCTGCCCAATTTACTTGCGATGAAGTCAAAAGACACCTTTGAAAACTGTTATTTCCTATGATATTTGTTTCAAATCATTCTTCGACATATTGGAAACATGTTTGGTTCACCTCTGAATAGAGATTAGCATATCAGTTTTAAAATATTGAAAAGGAGGACAAGTAGGAGGACACTTTTCCAGGAAAGACAGAACCTATAAAAGGAGGACGGTTGGTCACCTTACAAATCAGCATTAATGATGAATATGTACCGCAATGTTAAATGAGCTTAACGAAAGCTGAACGAAATGTTAAAACATTTAAATACATGGAAATATTTTTTCAAAGCAAAAACTCTGCTCTAGAAACAATATTTCTTATAACATGTTTCACATTATGCCAATTCATTTTGATATGAATCACATTATTAATTTTGTAACAAGAATGTTTAATTTTTTTATGTTGATGTTTTCTTCCTTACTTTTGCATATTTAAGGAAAAAAGTGATGGCAAATAATAATTACAATATTATTATAGAAAGAGGGTAAAAAAATGAGTTACTATGTTAATAATGTATAATTTATTTTGCCAATGTACAGCTGTAGTTGCATTGAAGTGTACTAGATAATATTGTATAACGGAATGAAAGAAAAAAGGCAATTTTAATAAAAGGAACGAAAAAAATATAAATAGTTTTTAATCCTTCTTTTAATGAATGTGATGTGTGTTTTACTTTTGTGTATTTGAAATGAATATATTTATGTACACGTTACCATGTTGAAGTGTGAAATCCGTTATTTCATAGAATAACTAGGTATTTCATGAAATAACTAGACAAGTCAAAAGTATGCAAAATTATTGAATTCTATGATTTAACTAGGCATTATATAGAATAACGATTACCTTTGATCGTTAAACGTATGGAACTGGTTCGAGCTGTTTTTAGTCAATTTCGAACCCCAATTCAAACTGTCATCACAGCAATTCTGCTCCAATAAATAATGAAAAGTAAAGTAAAGGTATTTCATAAAATTTAAATTAATATTCTCTTACAATTTTGTTTGAAAAAGTTTACGCAACGTTTTTATGAAGCAACAGTTTTTCTTCCCATCATGTATTTTTTTATTGATAATATTTAAGTACAACTATTTCTGCAACACATTCTTTTTTTTTCCTTTTCTGTTTAACTAATAAATAATAAATGAGCAATAATAAATTATATCATTTGCTTTTCCTTTTTTAAATATCATCCTCAATCGGGACGAAATGTATTTTTCGAGAGATATTAGCTATTTATGATCAATTAATGTATATAAAATAACTTTGAAATTTTTTATTTTTCACTGTAACGATCTATCATTAATTATTTCATAGAAAACTAGGTAAAGTATGAAATTTTTCATCCATTATATACTTTAACTGACTTGTTAGGTTATTTTATGAAATACCTAGTTATTCTATGAAAAATAAATGAATTATAAGCTTTAACGATAACATATATATGAATATGTGTAATAAATGTGCATTCGTAATGTTAATTTCGTAAATTTGTTATTAACATTTCTATGTTTCAAGAAATATTTGTACGAATGTATACTGTAATGTATTATATGTTATGAGAGACTGATTCCAGTAACTTATAAACAGTGTCTTTATTGTAGCTTGTTAAATAAATTACAGTGTGTTTGCAAAATAATTTTTTGTATATTTCCTTAAGCATATTTGTTTGCTACAAGATAATAACTCTGTACTTTTCCTTGATGTGTGAGCCAAATTATCATAATTATTTCAATAAATAAAACAATATCATAGCCTTACGCCTCTTTTTATAGTTGAAAAGGAGAACAATGCATGATATGACACCGAAGACGCTTGAAGATGAATCTTTGTTTTATCGTTTCTGCAAAGGTATGATAAGATAATTCTTTTACACAAATGTATAAGCTTCTTCCTTAAAAATGTGGTTAATGTTATTTTGTCGCGTGATTGTAGGTCGCGTGTAACTGTAGGTAAATCGAAATATTTGAAGGGTTACATAATGATTACTATTAGCAGTGAGCCGTATCTAATTGTCTTTTTTTTGGGGCAAATTCCATTTCATGCAATATTTTCCGCTGAATAAAGTCTATAATTTTTTTGACCTTGTTATCAATCATTCATTCATTATAGCTAATTTCGTAAAGAAAAAAAAGATGGCATATTTTGATGTTGTGAAATTTGAAATGTGTAAAGACATATTTACTCAATGCAAAGTTGCAAATTCAAACACATAAGCTCGAATGCTTTTCTGGAAATAAGTAAGTTGTGTTCAGTTGTTTTTACAAACAATGTTCAAAATTTAAAATAATAGTGGGAAAAAAGGAAAGCTTGTAAGAATTCCAATAATACAGTACTAATTATTTTTTGTTGGCAAAACATTTTGCTGAGAACGTGAAATACCATCACAATATTTTTTTTTATCGTCAAATAAAAGCATGATAACTTGTTTCCATAAACATGATTAGAATTTTCACACTTCCTTAAATAATTTCAGAATTTTTCCCCAATATTTGCTTAAGATCTCAAACTTATAATTATCATGTTTTCAATTAAGAAAACATATTATTATTTTAATAAAACGAATTAGAAATTAATAACACATGCTATTGCACTAGAACAATTTATATAAACATATGTTTTAGTATTCGGTATTGAAATACATTACTGCTTGTAGACTTTTTAATGAAGGCCCAGTAGTCGAGTGGTAGCGTATTGCGCTTCCTCACCACATGTCCAGGTTCTATTCCCGGGCTGGGAAAGGTCGAATCAATCTTTCATCTCTAAAGCAGTGGGTCGATAAAAGAGTATCAAACTTTACTAGGGACTTAAGCACTGGGGGTCTCGCTTCAAAACACCTGATCGAGACATCTGCTTATGCTCCTCAGCACTAATGGTCACGTATACTGGGATGGGCTCAGTAGGCCCGGCCCTCATGGGCTGTTGCGCCACTAAGTTTGAGTTTTGAGTTCCTTTAATATTATAATGTATTTACTTAGAGCTTGAATTGCAAAATGTGCTTCATTTCATGAATTTAATAAGTCTATGTAAATATGGTTTATATAAAAATTTCGATTCTGTAACATTTTAAGGAATAAATGACCATTTCTTCAGTGTTAAGGGCTTCATATACACTCATGTGCAAAATTAAAATCATAAATATAAAATCTGTGAAAACTGACCACGTCACCATGAAATTTAGCACAGACACATATTTTAATGTCAAAAAAGAGTATAACAACATAACAATATAGAAAAGATTTTAATTGTGAATTGAGTTACAATTAGTCAAAAATGTGTGAATTCATAAATCAGGGATAAAGTATTTAACTGAGGAGAAGTCTATCTAATCTGGAGTGTGGCCTCTGTGAAGTATTATACAAACCTCAAAACGAGCTGCTACACTGTTTATAATGGTGTTAATAAGTATTTGTGGCTGACCTTTTCCTGGTGAAAATACCATTTGTTTGGAATTGATGAATTGTTTCGGTCCGCTTGTGACCATCAAGCCACATTTGCTTGAGGCTTGGGGAGCTTCAAGCCTGCAAACGGCTATCCATCTGAAGGAATCAACTAAATGATTATGAGATTATATCTCACTGCAAACAGACTAACTTCTTGTTTTAATGCAATATTCACAAAACTGGAGGCAAAATTCCCATATGCTTGAACGGTCTCAATCCAGTAGTTCAGCTAAAACAAACGCTAAAAAACATGTTTTTTCTAAAGTGAAGGTTGATATTGTACTACCTGCTCTTCGAATATATAAAATACAAATTCTAACAGTTTTACTGGAGGCGTTTTAAAATTATGACGAAAAACATGTTTGTGACCTTAATTTTGGATATGAGTATATAATGACTTCCTATATATTTTGAGGGTTCTATTCCAGGACTATTTTTAAATTTTTCTAAGTCTTAACACTACTGAAACTTTAAACTTTATTTAGTTGTATTTCTTGTTAGACATAACTTTTTCAGGTATGACTCGTTTGGTTTAATTACATTATAAAATTTACTACAAATAGATGTTTAACAGTAAATACTGAAAAGTCAATCCGTTTTCTGAAAACCAAATGTCCCCATAGTTGATAAAACTCTCTCAACTGCAGAAGATGTCCGAGGCAAAGTCATCACGCAGACTCAACCATTTTAGAATATTGCAACACGAAAGTATCAATTTTTTGAAGCACTTTAAAAATTGCTTTCTAAGTCTCATCAGTAGTATCTAGTACTTTTTAAGAATTTGAAAATAAACTACTCTTTGATTTACCTGATTCAACAATGTCCTTTTATCAAATAGATTATTCACATTTATGGATTTTTTTTTATAATTTCGTTAACACCCTTCTAAATCAAACCAGGAATAAATTTATCTTGAAATTTATTAACTTTATCAAAAATGGTTCAACAAAACTAAGTATTGTATTCTAAACGCTTGAGAAGAATTTTTGTTCCTGAACATATATTATTACTTTTTTTTTGAAAGTATAGAATTCTTTAGCAAAAAATGATATAAATTTGAGAGTTTTTATTTCCTGAAGTTAACAAATTAATTCACAGAATATGTCTAAAATGCTTCGGTTGCCGCGATAGAATTAGCTTTCAATTTCAAAGCAACATTATCAAATATGGGTAGCGTAAAAGAATGTTTAAATATTCTGCGTCGAACATAGAGGTCTAAAATAAAAACATAATCAATCCTCAACAGTCATAAAATTCTCAAACTCCTGGACATATTTGCAACCTCGAATAGCACTAAAAAACCCAGGACTGTCCGGGCTAATTCCGGAAACATATAGTAAACTTATACACACAAAGTTTTTTTTAACATAAAAATTTAGTTAAAACACTTTGCGCGTATTGCAGTTTTTACAAGTTTTATTAGCATCACCTATATTTAACGAATCTTTGAACTCGATTTTTACTCACTTTAAAAGGTCAAATTAATTCCAAATTTTGCACACTTGTCAAGGACCGATGATAATATAATTATTTAATAATTTTATTTCATTGTCCTGATCAAGATTAACGATTTCCTTTCCATATTTGGTGACTAAATGATTAAGTTACAAACCTAAAGCGAAAACGCTCATGGTTAATGCAAAAACAACAAACAGAAACGTGTTCCTTTTGGGAAAAAAGGGAGGATGCACCAGCAGTTTGTTAGTTCGATTAACTATAAATGCGTGCTTTTTTTAGTCTTTTAAGCTATCCCTTATTATTTACATAAGTAATTTTCATATAGTTACATTTTAAGACCTTTGAGGATTGATTACTGTTAAATTGTTAAAAAATTGTTTTAAAAGTTTCATACAATATGCAATGTATGAATCGAAATGTTCAGATAAAAGCTAGAATTGAATTTACAAGACTAAATTTAGAAGAAAAACAAAAAGTAACTATCTCGATTAGATACTGAGTTCAAATTTTAAACAATTGAAATTTCAAATCTTATCTGCAGTGAAAGTATTGGTTACGTTTTTAAATTCTTCAGAGAGCTTATCTTAACTTTTCAAATTGCTTTCTCTTATCTTCTGTTAGTATGAACTCTGAATGTAATGTCAGTACTCTGAATGTAACGTCATGTATTGATCCTTTTTTTTTTTTACCTTTCCTCTTTTTGTAGCTCGTGATTTTGTTTTAGAAGATGCTGAAGCTATGCTAAGAAAGGTTGGTTTCTGTTGATATTTACATATTTAAACATGGGAAAATTTTTAATTTTAAAACCTTTTTTTTTAAAAAAACTTTTTTTTTTTTTTTAAATTTTTTTAGTCGGAAAAATTTTTTTTTTTTTCTTTTTTTTGAAAGGGGGGGCTAAAAAAAAAAAAGGGAAAAATTTGGTAAATGCTTTTTATTTAAAAAGGAAAAAATTTGGGAATTAATTAAAACGAAAAATGGGGTTTTTTTTTTGAATTTTTGCAAAAAAAAAATTTTAAAAAAATTTTTCAGGAGGGAAAAGTATTTAAAAAAAGGTTTTTTGGGAAATTTAAGAAAATAAACGCTTTGGATTAAAATTTTGGAAAATTTTTAAATTTTTAAAAAATCCCAGGGGTTTTTTTTAAAAAGGGAAAAAAATTTTTTTTTTTAAATTATAAATGTCCCCAAAAAATAGGGTTTTTGGGGTTCCAAAAAAAGTTTTGGGGTTATTCGCAATGGGATAAATTTAATTTTTAAAAGTTATGGACCCAAAAAAAAACCGCCCCGTAAATTTTTTTTTACTTTACAAATTTTAAGATGATAGTTCGGAACCTTTTAAAAAGGCAAAAGATTTTTTTAAAATTTTTTTAGTGCCTTAATTAAATTGAAAATGGTTTTAATTTTGAAAAAAAATTTTTAAAAAATTTTTAAAAAATTTTTAAAAAAATTTTTAAAAGTTTTTTTTTTTAAAAAGTTCAAATTTTTTTTTTGTTTTGGATCTATAAAAGGGCCCTTTTTTGTTAATTTTTTCAAAACAACCAAAAAATAATTATGGCTTTTTTCAAAATTTTCCCTCTTTTGAAAACATGGATAAACCCCTTCTTTTTATATTTTAAAAATTTAGTTGAGCCCCTGAAAAGGGGGCCCAAGCTTTTATAAAGCAAAAATTTTTAATTCCAAAAAAAAAAAAATTTTAAAAAGCAAGAATTTTGACAAAAATTTTATTAAAAATTTTTTTGTACTATTCTTAAAAAAATTTTTTATACATTTTCAATCTGGACTAAATATCATAAAATTTTTCCATTTATACGCTTTTAAATCACGGTTCGAACGTATGGAACTTAAAATATTTTCAATTTAGGGAAAAATTTGGTTTTCCGTCTCCCATTGGTAGATAGATTTTGATGTCGGGGGTGGACTTCCCTTCTATTCGAAACGTCGCTGTACACGCGTGACTGTTTAAAATTTTTAAACCCAAAATACGCATTACCTTTTGCTGTGCTTTAATTTTTTACTAAGAAATCAGGTAACAAGGTTATCGTCTGCATTCCAAAAAATGACGCAAGTGCACCCATCGAAAGACCCCAAAAATTTTAGGATTTTTTCCAGTCCGTGGAGGAACAGTTTTTAAAATTCTGAGGGGGGTTAGAAAATAAGCCGTTACTTTTAACTTAAAAACCCCGGGCATTCTTTTTTAATATGATTTTTTTAAATTTCCAATAAAACATTTCTCATTAAAAAGTACAGATGATTTGTTAAAACCTATGAAAAAATACTGTCATTTTGTGATATCCATCCAAATCAGTACCCTAGGCGTGAGTTTAAAAATCTGGGGGGACATTTGTTTGGGCCCAGGCTCGATCCCTGATTTCCCCAAAGAAGGTCGAGTGAAGAAACTAAAGTTGTTTTAATACGTTAAGCTCAATTTAATCACAAATTTTTACTTTGACATAGTAGGGAAGTTAAGAACGCTAGGTAACAGCTTGGGTCAGGGCAAATAAAGGCCCTTCAAAACAGTCCGACAGGGTACATTTGTCTCATTTAACTCATTCTAAAATTAAAAGTACACGCCGTATACACAAAAGCGTGAACTGAACGCAGAGCACATTTTCGGACAGAAAAAATACTTCAATTTTTATAAAGATTTGTGACATTGTAACTCCTGCATTTGTTTATAATATAGTGTTTTTAAAATTTCAAAATATTTCGTTTTTCCTTTGAACATGTAAAGGGATAGCTCATTTACTATAACGGTATAGGAGAAAAAAAAATTCGAAACACATTTTAAAAAAAAAAAAAATGTATCAACTCGGATAAAATTGAGTAGTATGATAAAATAAGTGATTCTCTACAGGAAGTGAAGCCAGAATATAATTTTAATGCTTAAGTAATTTTATATCTGAAAAAAATATTCCGAAATCGGGTCCTATACTTTAACATTAGCTGAAAACAGCCATAATGTAATAACTTAATATTAGCACAGTAAATAGATTAAATAAAATTTACGCTATTTTATAAAACTTATGTTTATATTGATTCGTATGGTACAATTTATACCTTTTCTGAGATCCAAAGTTAACTAATGAATGCAATCATTTTAAAAGGTGTGGTCCTTCTTTACATTTCGCTTCCACAGTATGGGCCATGAGTCAAAATAATTGTCCTCCCTTTTCTTAAGTGCATTCTAATTACAATGTCATTTGCAATAGTGTTCACGTACATCAATGGTGTCAAACTCAAAAGCTAACTTGGGCCAAACAAACAAAATTTAACTATAGATGGGCCGAAAAAAAATCCATATTCATAGAAACGTAGGTTTATTTCGAATAATACATTATAATAAACAGGAAAAAAAAACATGAAAAATTTAATGTTTAGTTCCTGATACTTGACATCTTTTTTCTGCCCCAATCTTTCCTATTTCGAGAGATATTTTGATATTTTATTTTATATTGTGTACCGATATACTGGATGTACCGCAAAAATGTTCGTTGTGGGCCGCGTGTTTGACACCCTTGATGTACAGAGAGACATTAATTAATACAAAACCAAATTCAGTACTTTGACAATTATAATTAATTTTATTAACTTGATTTAAAATATTTGAATATACGCAATTTATATTTACATTATCTCAATTTTTTTTTGCTTGGAATTTTTCTTACTCTTTATACAATAGCATTTGATTAAGATACATAATAGTCTTGAATATGTTACTAAACAAATTTATTGCTGTTGTCCTTAAGGAATTATCGTAAATAATTAATAAGTATATTACAATGTTAACGCAGATGCTGAAATTTTTCATTACAATTTTATGCGTTAAGTCACATTTTGTAGTATTGTTTTTATTTTATACTGAATATTTAAATTATTTTTGCAGTATAAATATCAAATTTACTCTAACAGAAGGAATTGTAGTAAAATGTTTTATAAAAACACCAAAAAATATATAGCACTTTTCGAAAGAAATATATTTCAAAACATGTGAGTGTTTTGAGAGATGCCTTATGTTAATCATTGTATGATCAAGATAATATAATAATACTTGCTTGATTTAATGACAATTTTTATTATTTTATTTTATAGCACATCGTCTGGAGAGTACAGTTTCAAGTTGACTCCATATTGACCCATTACAAACCTCCTGAAGTAAGAATTCGATAAAACTTAAATATTTGAGCTATCGCACTATATTATAAAAGCCTAATATTCTTATTTGAAGAATTGCTCTTTGATATTTCATATGTGATAAAAAATAAACCACTAACTGTAATGCAAATTTTAATGCCTTCCCATATTTCATATAATTGTTGGAGAGAATTTCAGATTATAGATTCAATATTAGATCTTGATTAGATAAAACTCCTGAAGTCCATGTTGTTTAATTAAAATTGTATTTCTTAAGATTTTTTTAACAATGGGCTCAATTCATGAAGTCACATGATAAAAACAAACACGTGTTTTCCATTGAATTCAAAACAAACATTAAACTAATGAGGTTAATTCATGTGACGTCATAGTCACATGATGAAGCTTTCACGTGATTCTAGCCACAATTCAAAACTCATGTGACGTCATAGTCACACGATAAAGCATCTTGTGTTTCCAACTAATCAGTTCTCGCGCTCCGGTGTTGCCAAGTTTTTCTTTGCAGAAACTTTTCTAAAAGTACTATGTATACAAAATGATTTTATTTAAAGTATAAGCATAAATACAACTTTTTAATTTAAAAAATCTTTTTAATAGTTTTTCTTAACATTTAAACATCTTTCAAATATGAAATTGAAATTTTATCTGAGTTTTACAAATAGAGCAAGTACAATTAGTTTAATTTTTGTTTTGAATTCAATGGAAAACACGTGTTTGTTTTTATCATGTAACTTCATGAATCAAGCCCATTGTACTTGTTGTTCTATTTGTAAAACTCAGATAAAATTTCAAATTTCATATTTCGGTAAAGTTGTTTAAATGTTAGGGAAAAAAATATTTCTTCAAAAAGATTTTTTTTAAATTAAAAAAAAATCATATTTTATGTTTATACTTTTAAATAAAATGCATTTTGTATATATATGTACTTTTTAAGAGAAAAATTTCGCAAAGGAGCAAAACTTGAACACCAGAGCGCGTGAACTGATTAGCTGGAAACACTAGATAGTTTTTATCGTGCGACTATGACGTCGCATGAGTCTTTGAATTGATTGACTAGAATCACGTGGCTTTCACTATCATGTGACTATGACGTCACATGAATTGAGCCCATTATATCAATTACAGTAGGCCCGAGCTTACGCGATAGGTGGGATTGAGGATAACCGCATAAGTCGATGTATAATTTCGCGTATAAATACATATAAGTTATTTTTAGTTGGGACCGAAGACGAAAGAAAATAATAATTTAGAAAAAAATGTTTAATAAGATCTTAGTAATACAAATAAAAAAATCACAGACCGAAGCTATATTTTGATGTTGAAGGTTTCATAAAATCTGATGAAGTAGTCTGCCTATACTCAAAGATTTTTCCTTTTATCTCGCAAGATTTTCTCATAGCACGTTAAAATAATTTTTTTATTCCTTGCTTTGTTGAAAAATATGCTCTTCGCTTGAGCCTGTGAAGTTGCCCCTTTGGGTGCCCTTCTCCTTGATTATCAGCGTGAGCTAGAGGTGTAGGAATAAATGAAGAACTAGAGGAGCTGCCATGATCTTAATTTGACTTTATTAAGAGCTTAAAACTTAAAAATCTAACAGATTAGATAATAATAATATATGCGAGAGAATCTACACGGTGGTTAAACACACAATATATACATATTACCGAAATAACATAACCCGTACCACTATCAATAACTAACTCGCCTAAACTTAATTCCAATACTATCACAAATCCTAATATTAAATAGTCAATCCTACCTTAATTTCGATCGACCGATCCTATCTTAATGGAAGTTGCGTCTTTACTGAAGTGCAATGGTATGCACCTTGACCTAATGGTTGTATCTCAGGAATAACTTCTGTGTTGGCTGTCACTTGACAATTGAATCATTGATTATCATAACATTCCTCAAATTGCCACACCGCTTACTCTAATTTCTGATAGTTAAAAGCTTCCTAATTTGCATCTTTCCTTCACGCTTCACTTCTTGGGTTTGGTTGGAAAAGAGTTGCCATTAATTCTTGCCCCGAAGAACTCAAAGGACATGTTAATGAAAAGACGCGTGAGCCCGTCACAAGCCTATATTTTCTAAAATTTGTAACCCTTTTTTAGTTAAACTGAGGCCCTTTGTCCAGTTCCCAAGACACACAATATCATTCGATCTTCTGATTGAACTGGTCCTAGAGATTCAAGTTTTGCAACGTCTTGCTGTGCTCCTCGGTTATCAGTTCCTGATCATGGGATTCAGCATCTGTTGCACGTCATCATTATCCATTTTAAAATTATAGTGATGACGTGCGAGAACTGCTGGATTCCCACAACCACTACCAACTTCTAAAATCCTGTCGGCTCCGGTGACTTAAAGGTAGCTGGTCCATTTCGTAAACCTAAGGTTGCGGGTTCGATAACAGCTGGGGTTGATAGATTTTCTAGAAGAAAAATCATAGGCACGCATGTCATATAATTATTGGGCATGTAAAAGATTCCTTGAGTATCAATTTAGTTCTGGCACTCTCGGTAAAGTTAAATCATGGCAATATTCAGCATCCGACGAGAGCTTGAATTAAATTAATTCAAGTATCCAAATTTGGTAGAGAGATCCGCCACTAGATGGTGCCACTAGTAAATGGCTCTCACATTTGAAGACGCCATGTCTGCAAATGCTTAATTGCTAATATGTAGCCCAATGGAGAAGACTTCTAAAATTATTTACCTGGAAAGATCGGCAGCTTCTTCAAATATAAATCTGAGTAGATAGGATACATATAACAAACATGAGAGGAGAGGGATAACAATTATTTATTTATTTACATTTTCCAATGGGGCTGCGCATTGATATTTAGCCTTTGCAGATCTAAGTGCATTCCCCAGGAGCTGGTATCACTTATTTAGCGTGGCACCATATAGGCGATACCAAATACCGCAAGTAATTTTGATGCCCAGTTTCCTCCTCAGAGGGAGGCACCTAAGCGAACCTGTACTAGGATTTTTTAATTTTGCCGAGAGCCCTCAAGCCAAACTACACTCTAAGGATCTTTTATATGCCGTATCAGAATCATGGCGGCTATCGACTTTCTGCATCATGAAAATCCACCGAATTGGGCCGGGGTCGAACTCGCAACCTTAGGTGTAAAAAGCAAGCGACAAACCAACCACGCCACCCAGCCGGTGATATAACAATTATAACACTTTGTAACAAACGCATACAACGAGGATAAAAAATAAATTATTATGGCTAACGTCGATTCTGCGCGATACGTCCGAACATGTTCATTTGCTAATCAGGAAGCCGGGTGTGAGTAATCGAGTTGTGTAGCTCTCAAACGAAAGACAAATTGACGAGATTTGAAAATCGCGCAAGTCGGGGGAGCATAAGTCGAAGTATTATTGTATACATCTATTAGAGCGATAAATCACAATTTTAAAAATAAGAGAAGATTTCAAAAATGCGTTAATTAGTTTGTGTATAGTTATTTAATGCCAGAAATGTTTAAATAAGTGGGATTTTCAAATTTCCAAGAGATATTAGGCTATGGCAGTGCTTCTCAAACTTTCTATATTCGCGACCCAATTTTCAATCAGAATTTTCATCGCGCCCCCTTCCCATACAATAACAATGTGTTGAATGTAGTACTAATGTATAATACTTTAACGCTAAAGCTACAATACGACCCTAATTTTAAACCGTACAAAATATCAAGATAAGTATTAAATTTTGTGCATGGTAAGTCCATTGAAAAATCACTAGTAATTATTAATCTTGTTCTTAACTTAGTATCAAATATATTGTACCGTACTGAGATACATTTATAAGTATACTATAATGTGTATTTTTTTATTATGTCAGAATACATTTTGGTTGGTTTCCTTTTAGTAAATTGATAATTTTTTAAATAATCTTTTATTTTCGACTTTCCGATGCGCTCGCGCCCCCTAGGGGGCGCGCCCACAGTTTGAGAAGCACTGGGCTATGGATTTTTAAAACATGATCTCTATATCTGTCTAATATTGATATAAACAATATTTGTATTAATTATGCATTATTTTTTAAGTAAAAACCAATTGATAATGCAAATGTCTACTCATAAGCAACAACTTTCGGATGCGGTGACTTTTACATTCCTATAAACAAGCTGAATAATACACAGTTGGAGAAATGTTTTAAACAACATGCATTAAATTTATGCAGGACATAATTCTTGGTTGTTTTTATCTGAATTAAACTAAATAATTCTTTCAGAAATTGAAAATAACTCTTACACAGCATAGAATAATCGTAGCCCGGAAAAATTGTGCATAGTATTTTTGTGTTTTTGCTTAGAGATGTGAATGAATTATTTTCATTTCAGGTTGTTGATAAATATACTCAATTCCATTTCATTGGGTATGATAAAGAAGCAAGTGTGATACGATACGTCGACTACGGAAATGCTGATTTAAAAGGTAACGATTGTGTGTGTAACAGAAGTCGAAATTATAAAACGGCATTTAATGTGTTTAAAATTGTAATAAGAATGTAATGGAATTTTTTTAAAAAAATATCAGAGATTCCGAATGTTTTATTCGATAAAATGTTCTCGAGTGTGAAAGGGATAGAGTTATATTAATGTCACACTATAAAACAACACGAGGGCTATTGGCGTTGTTCTTCGTAATTTCGAACCATGGTCAAGTGACGCGGTAGACAAAATTGTTGGCAGCCCCTCAACAAACTACCACACCATGTAAATGGGAGGGCTTTGAGCCTCGACAGATTTAAAGTGTATCGGCTTCCTCTACACGGCGGTTCTTCAGTGGACCAGGACTCGAACCCTTGACATCCCGTCCATAGTACTAGACCAAAATGTTCTCGAGATATACATGTAATGAGTTGATATTTGTTTGATTCACTTTGTTTTTGTTTACTAATCAGTTTTTTTTTTTAAAAAATAAAGGGGGAGATGTTTAGAATTATAAATCAAAGATTGTTATGAATTTATTCTGTAAAATTTCACTAAAGATACGACAGTTGAATATTTTTTTTTCAGTCTTTTAATTGTACGACAAATTTTTGCTGTTAAAATTGTATATATTATTCCTTCATGAAACAAAATTCATTGCACTGACAAAGATAAAATTTTAATGTATTTTACCTAATGTATTTTTAATGCTTTAAATTTTTTTTCTTTACTTTCTGACTAAGACTATCTTATTCAAAAATTGAATTAAGAAAACAGTCACATATTCAATATCAGACATTAAATTATTCCAGTAAAAATGTTTGCTGCTTGTAAATGAAGAAAATTAACATTTATTAATGGAATTTATTTCAAATGCTTTTTACCCTAATGGGTTGCATTTTAGTAGTATAGACTTTGCAGACACAGCAAGTTCCAAAATGTGAGAGCCGTTTCTCATGGTGGTGCCATCTAGTGTGGCAGCTCTCGCTACCCAATTTCGACACTTGAATAAATTTTAATTGAAGATAGCATTTCATCTGATGCTCTAAATGTTGCCGTGACTTAGTTTTGTCGAGAGTACCAGAGCCAAATTGATACTCCAGGGATCTTTTACATGCCACATAATCATATGACATAAGTACCTATGATTTTGACATCCAGAAAATCTATCGACTCCAGCCTGAATCGAACCCGCAACCTTAAGCTTTCGAAGCGGGCACGCTATCTCTAAGCTATCGAGCTGACTTTATTTCACATGTTAACGGAATTTATTTCCGGTTAGAGATAATATTTCAAATAAAACTGATTTCCATACAAATTACAAGAGTGGAATATTCGCAGTATTCCCCAATTGTCCAATTCTTATAAAACTAGTGTTGGGTATAATTGTTTCATCATATTTTATTGAAATATGATTTATAATCTTTCATATACTGTGGGCTCGGTAGCTTAGAGATAGCGTGCCCGCCTGATAAGCCCAAGTTGAGGGTTCTATCTTGGATGGAGATAAATTCTCTGGAAGTGAGAAAATCGTAGGTGCGCATGTGGTATGATTATCGGGCATGTAAAAGATCCCTTGAGTAGCAATTGGCTCCGATACTCTCGGCAATATTGAAGCAAGGCAATATTTACCATTCAAAAAGACCTTGAAATGAAAAAATTTAAGCGTCAAAATTTTGTAGGTAGAGCCACCACTAGATGGTGCCACCAATGAGCTGGCTCTTGCATTTGGGAACTTGCCGTGTTCCACAAATGCATAACTGCCAAAACACAGCCCATTTTGAAGGAAAAGAAAGAAAGAAATCTTTCACATACTTGGTGGTTTTTAATTTTTATTTTCATTCTTTGAATAGTGAGCGTTAAAAAAATAATAAAACTAGCTATATACCTTAACTTTTGGAAGCCAGTGTACCAAAATCAACTTCCTGCACTTGAAATCTATTATAAATTCGTAATAAAAAGAAGAAAAAATCTTTTAAAATATACAAATGGCAAACAATAATTTTATTTATTAATAACATAAGAAAGACACAATCTCTATTATGTTGCAAATCATAATAGAGATTGAAAATAAAAAAATGGGAAAAAATCAACAAATATTATGAAGAATCCAAATCAAATCAAATCAATTATCAAAAGAAAGCGGAAACAATAATAACGAACAGAAAAGATGGGTTCTCAGTTTACGCTTTTTTATGAATTTAATCAATAACCTTCTCACTATCTCGAATCAATACAAAAATATATAAGTGACAGGTAATTTATTTTCCTCTTCCTGTATTCATTGAGCTTTATGTTATTTTAAAGTAGTTTATACATCACGCGATCTTTTCTTTTAATTTCGGCTGACGTTTTCTAACTATCCCCTCCATCTTTTTAGGAAAAAAAAAAACTTCCTTAAACAGTTGTTTGAGAAGTTTATTATATTGTAAATTAGAATCTTTTTTCTGAAAAATATTTCTTACAATATGAATTGTATTATTGAATTTAATAACCAGTTTCTTTGTATCACGAATAGTATACTTAATACGACGGTAAAAACATTAATTTCTGAATTTAAATAGAATAAATCTGCTTACAAAATGTTTAAATAAAATCACACAGAAATTAAATATTTTTAGATGATAAAAATTATATTGTTACGGGTAATTAGTGCTTAGTTTTATCTAAAGATAGGGTAAATAATTTAAAGCTGTAAGTTTAATAAGTTATTACTTTTTGTTATATGTATTCATGATAAAAACTAATATTCGCCGTTCCTTAAGTTACATTGACGTTTCAATGGAAACTTAGCGAAATATTGGAGATACAGCCAAATTGTGCCATCATTTTTGGCAACCAATTAGAGGCTTCTCGAAATTTCTGGAAACGTCTATGACGTTATGACCTGTGACGCAAGCAGATCAATCGAGAAAGAAATGGAAGGTAGTCGCGCAGACGCTTCCTGAAATTGAATTAGCTCGTCGAAAACTCACACTGGTCCCTGTACCGCTCGTACAATAGCCATGCAGATACGATCCAACATGAAAATTCCACTTCGTTTCGTGTCTACACAATATAGAAAGATACGGGATTGAGGGCTGCATGCAACTCATATGCCCGAAGACAGATCTCTAAGTCAATCTGAGTTAGTTCTACTTCAGCTGTTGAAGTGTTCACTTCAGTTAGTCTGCTTACGACCGAATGATTTCTTGCGGATAGTTTCAATGATTATGTACCTGTATTTTTAGACACTGACAGTTGTGTCTGAGTGCTGTAGATGTGAGAACTTTCAGGAACTCTCCAGTTATACTGCTGTTTATTCTGTTTTTGCAGGATTGTTTGTCTACAATAAATTTTACCGCTCTTAAAGAACTTTTTTGCTCTTTGGGACTGATAGACTATAAAATCCACGAACCCCGATCTACGCAACAATATTTATATTATTATTAAATTGTGAATCTCACCGGAATGGATTTGTAGAAAATCATTCTTGTAATTTATTAAACATAACTCTTTCATTTATGAACTGTAGAAAACAAAAGCACAATTTTAGTTAATATTTTTCTAGTAAATATTTTTAACCCTCTGACCAGAGAGCATCCTTCTCTCAGACGGGGATGATTTGCTTTGATGCCTGTAGATAATGCTGTGGTGTGATTTTTGGGGTGGGCTGCCTTGACATCTTCAGTTGGACTCTACCCAGTGAGAGGATCACGCGGTGGTACTTCGCGATTTTTTTCAACTCACGATATGTGCGATTTTTCTTATCTACCACCGTCTATCAGTATCTATGTTCTTATAGTTTTTTTCGTTTTTGGTATTATTATTTTCAATTATTTTTACATGAATATAAACAATTTAATAAGTTTTTATTAAAATACTAGTCACAATTCTTATGATAAAAATATATTAATATAGTGTGTCTCACATAAAGACTTAAATATTAAAAATTCTGCTAAATTTCATGAGCGATAAGGACATTTAAAACGGTCTTTAAGGTAATAAAATTTAAAAAAAATTGCGTACCCGTCTGCCAGTGAGTGAGTGAGTGAGTGAATATTAACGTCGCACTGTTCAGCTACAAGAGGGGCTTTTGGTGACGGACCTCTTAATTTTGAACCATGGTCAAGTGACGAGGACGACATCTGAGCTGGCACCACTCTCTCCTAACTACCACACCACACCAACGGGAGGACGTTTCAGCTCTCTGCAGATTTAACGTCCATCGCTGCCCTACATGGTGGGTTTTTAGTGGTACTGGGCTCGAACTCATGACATGCCTGCCATGACCACTGGGCTACCGCAGCCCACCCATCTGTCAGATGGATGTTTCTAAGAGCGGCAAAATAACTGATGTTCCGGCCAGAGGGTTAAATTCATTTTATATTAAATTGTAATCTATCCATATTTTTCTACTA
This sequence comes from Trichonephila inaurata madagascariensis, assembly GCA_019973955.1. NCBI lineage: Eukaryota > Metazoa > Arthropoda > Arachnida > Araneae > Nephilidae > Trichonephila > Trichonephila inaurata. The sequence continues at coordinate 171,051 of BMAV01017526.1, read as the reverse complement.
TGCTATATATTAGCGGGATCATAAAAAGTAATGTCGTTTTTGCGTATGTCGATAATAGTTAGTAATTTATCAGCTCTTTGCGTGCTTCAAAGTCGTGCCAAAGACATTTTATGGTTAAAGTTATTTGTTTACTCGTAAATATTTAAATCTTGGAATTTTTTTTTTTGCAATTTATGGAGGAATGCCCAGCACACGTGCATATCCTACATAGTATGCTTTTTGAGTTTCCCAAGTGTAGTAAAGCAATACTTTGATATCAAACTCTTTTGCAATGTTTATCCAAACGCATTAGACGTTCGGAAGTGCATAAGTCGGGTTTTTAAGTTCAAATTGGGTAAGTTTGATCTTTTCGACTCGCACTCTTCAGGAAGACAAGCAGCTTTACAGCTTTAGTGTTAAGGTTGGAGGCAAATCCATATCAGACAATCTAGGATCTGTTAAACGCTGTTAACCAACTTGGTCGAACATACGAGAACATTTGCAGCAGATTGGTAAAGTGAGCAGAGCAGGTGTTTTTGTCCTGCATAATCTGTCCGATGAAAACAAAGCTGACTGATCCACTACATGTAACTTATTCCTTCAGCGGTACGCTATAGAAATCTTTTTGATTACTAGATCATTGGAAATGAAAAATAAGTCCTCTATGTGATAATCTGAAACACAAAAAGCAGTGGTTTTCTCCCAAAATGCGCTTTTGTGTATTTGGTGGAGAATTGTGTTTGGTGGTCGTTAATTTTGAAGTGCTGAAACTTGGACAAACTATGAATGCAGACCCTTACTGTGTACAAGTGGATTAATTTTACTCAAAAATCATTTGATTTTTATCGATGCGGCATTGAAAATTTCGACAGTAGACGGCAAAAGGTTGTTTATAAAAAGGAGGATTACATAATTCCCATTAAAACTAAAAGCTGAAGCAAACCTTCATCTATTTGAATTTAACGTAGAAAAACGACTTTACTTTCCGCTCCTCCTAATATTATAAATCGAATCATAGCCGAAAGAGAATATAACTTTAATTCTACAAAAAAATTATAAAACTCTTGCGTTTAAAAGGCACAGTTATCATTTAATTACCATTCATATTTTGTAAAATGAAAGGTACTTAACTCACGATTATTTATTTTAGGGCTGTTTAATTCAGCAAAAACAACTGAATATGTGAAATATGGTGTTTACCTCATTGAAAGCGATTTTGAAAGGATGAAGCAAAGAAGTAAAGAGGTAATTATAATCTTCAAAATATTCATATCTATCAAAACTAATTTTTAATTATTCTTTGTTGTTCATCAGTAAATATTGCAATAAACAAATATTCATCATTATTCTAATGAATGGATTTAAATCTATAAAATTTAATATATATAATTGATAAGAAATGCATACTTAACTAATTTTCATAGTGAAATTAGTATTAATATTAAAGTCTCAAAGAGGTTTAAATTTTTACAGTTTTAAAGCATTAATAACTCATTTAGTTAATGCAATAGACGAGCTTCTAAAAATGATTTTCTCTTTAAAATTGAATTCTCGTGATTGAGATTTGCTATCAGGAAATTAGTTTGATTTTGAAACTTCGTAAAACTCTGCTAAGGAATTTCTTAATTATTGGAGTTATAAAAAATAGGATATTAACGTGCCTGCGGACATCTAGCTTAACGGTATATGCCGTTACACACAAGTACAGATGTAATGATGTTAAATAGGATGTAAATGTTCCCAAATTAAACGTTCACTTTGTCCACGAATTTAATAATGCTGAATTACAGTGTCTCAAATATTTAACCCCCTTTGCAAGAACATAAGGTTTCTAAGTAAATATAGTATTTCAACTGTTTATATTAGTTTGTTTAGACGTAATATAAATAAAAAATTATAAGAAAATACATATAACAATGTATAGATTATTTTGGATAAATATGTGTCAATTTTCAAATTAACTCTTCGAGTTTAATCTGGAATTTGTTTTCATTTGTTCAAACATGCTTTATTATTACGCAAAGTTATACTTATCGAATAACACAAAACACGCGAGAAAATTTTATTGTGTCGTAATATATCATTATACGCATGGTACAATAAAGTGAAATACGAGGGGTGTCTGGAAACTAAGTATTGTTTTGAAAAAACTCGCATTGAAAATATTTCGACAAAACATTTATTTTTACATGAAAGAGCATGTTAGTTATCTTTTTACATAGTTACCATCATTGTTCAGGCATTCGTCATATTGGGGAAAACCAACTTATTTATACCCTCTTCAAAGAAAGATGCCGTCAGTGAAGAGAGCCATTGCTGAACAGTGGAAACTCATCCCAACATAGTGAACCGTCTGTTTTCACGTAATTTTCCCATTCACTTTTTTAACCAAACCATCATTATCAACGGAAGGCCGCTGATTTCGTGCTTCATCATGAGCACTAGTGCGCCCATCATAGAATTGTCACATCCACTTTCCCACCATTCTATCACTCATTACATTTTCACCATAAACCTCTACAACAAGGGTGTCAAATTCAAAGGCTGACTTGGGCCAAATAAACAAGGTTTAACTTATAAGGTGGGCCGCAAAGAAAATCAATATTTATAGAAACGTAGGTTTATTTCGAATTATACATTATAATAACCATATATAAAAGAACAAGAAAAATTTAATACTAACGTGCTGACACTTGACATCTCTTCTGTGCTACTATCTTTCCTATTTCGGAAGAAATTTTGGTATTTTATTATATATTACTGTGTGCCAATATACTAACCGAGCCGCAAAAATGCTCGTTGTTGGCCGCATGTGGCTCGCGGGCCGCGAGTTTGACACCCCTGCTCTACAAGTTCACGATTATTTTCAGTTGGCTTAATATTCTTTGAGTTCAAAAAGCGGATTACAGAATACATTTCACTGTCGGTGGGATCGGCAGTCATTTTAAACATTTTGAAAGCTCACTAACACGTGTAAAAACAACACAATTCGACTGTAATGGCGTCACTGTACTGATAATCAAGTACTGTGTGCTCAATCACTGTACTGTGTGCGCAAGAGTTGAATTTCGATACTACTGCTGCAGTTGCGGTGGAACAAAACAGTAAATTTCCGGACACCCCTCATGGTAAGAATACAGCCCGCAAATGTTTTATCGTTGGCGCCAATTGATTTGAAGTTTTTTTTTTTCGAACTGTTCCCTTTTACGTTATAAGGTTCGGCATACGTAGTATTTTGACTCTGTATAAAAAAATGTGGTGGTAATTTAAATATGTGGATTACCAGACTGCAACCCCTCTTGGATGCTAATTTGTACAAAGGCTAGGCCCCAAAGTTTTTGTTTATGTTCGCCAAGATAGGCGATAATATTACAATATGGTTTTTTGATTTTTTTATCGTGCGATGAATAATTTATATCTGGAAGTGTAATACATTAATATTACTTTCTGTTGTATTTATTTTATGTTAAAATCTAGCCACCACCTCTCCCACCTCTTTTATTATGAAATAAAAAAAATAGTGATTATACTGATCGAAAAAATAAATTAAAAGCAGAGCGCCCCTGGGGGCATGGCGTAAGAAAAAAAGGGAAAATTTTTGTTTCACCGCTGCGTGGCGTGTTTAAAGGGAATCGCGACAAAAGCGTTTGGCGCGTTGCCCCTATATCAAATCAGTTACCCATGGGTTGCAGTGGGTAACTGGGCCGACGATATGACAAACATCAATTTTAAAATTGGGGGAAATGTTTTTAGTGTGAAAAAAGGATTAACAGCTTAAAGTTTTTTTTACTAAATACTTTTTTAAATGGTTAGCTTAATCGATAGATATATATTTATCAATTTTGAATAAAATTAAAAAAATTAATTTAAGTATAGAATGGATTATTTAATTACAGTTATAAAAATTGTTTTGTTATGTAGTGCAACATTTTTAGAAATTTGAATTCTCCGTATCCTAAAAACTGAAATCCGAATTCCTATACTTTTATCTTCAATATTTTTTTAAATGTTAAGGAGTTAATAGGGTATATATGGTTTTAATTTAGTAATTCTTAATCTTGTAATCCACAATATTTGAAGATCAGAAAAATATTATGAACACATTTTGGAACGAGAAAAATCAATTGAAAGCTATTTTTAGCTATATAAAAATTAAAATAAAAGTATTTCAAAGAAGCCATGTTATAAAAAGAAATATTTTATTAAGAATAATAACCAAAAAATAACCCGGTCAACCCTAACAAGAATTTTCTCAAATATCTTTACAACTAAAGATATGATTCGAAACAAATTTTAAATATAGACTATTTCGTGTAAATGCTTTATTCATCAAAAACTATGTTCCCAATGAAAAATCTTTTAAAGGCAATTTAGCATGCTCATTAAATGATAAATTAGTCTCGCAATGCATTTCCATCTAAGTAATTAACAGCTATATATCTTTTGTCAAGTTGATATGGAAATTTCTACAGTTTTTAAGAGTTTTTTTTTAAACAATTGTTAAACCAGAAAAATTATAACAGAAAACTGTTTTATGTGCTTGTATAATTTTAAGCTTAGTATATGTTAATCACCACGTTCAACTAAAATTGAATATGCTTTCTAATCTTTTCAATGTGTTGCATGTTTTGCAGATTGGAAAACTAGTGACAAATGCTACTTATATATTTAATTTTGAAAATTTGACATTTGCAAAGGCCACTCACAAGAAAAGTACGTTAGATTTATACAAATAATCATGGTTTATTTTTATACACTAATTTATGTATTACTTAAAAGTTGCCAAAATGCTATATAATATTTTTTGTATTCTAAAATATTTAATCATTTAAGGGATGATCTTCGACTGATTTTAAAAAAGGGATAAAGGATAATTTTTTTGATATTTAGTGTCACTTAGATTAGAAAAATACATAAAAAGCAAAATTTTGGGGAAAAAAAATTTTTAAAAAATATTTTGCAAAAAAAACTTTTTTAAAAATTCTTTTTTAAAAATTTTTTTTTTTTGTTCTTTTATTATAATAATATTTTCCTGTATGTCTCAGACCACCCAAAAAGGGTCAACTATGATTTTGAAAAATTCACTTTTTTTAAGTTTTAACCCATTGAAATAATTTTGGGTTTTATTTCTTAAAAATTTTTCCCCTCTGTTGTCGTAAAAAATGGTAAATCCATTTAAAATTTTATTTTCAAAAAAATTTGTTGACCTCTGTACAGAGCTTGGGGTATATACAGACAAAATATTATTATAATAAGCATTTTTCACAAAAAGGGGAACATTTTTTTAAAAAAAATTTTTTAGTTGGTTTTTTCCAAAATATTGTATTTAAATTTTTTTTTTTTTCAAAAAAGTCCTTAAAACAATTGTATACATGAAGTCTAATCTAAGGACACTAAATATCAGGAAACTTATCCATTTATTCGCTTTTGCAAAATCACGGTTCCGAACGTAGTCGGATACCTTAATGCGTGTATAAATTAAAAATGTGTTTATTCTAAAAATCCAAATAATTATTTCTTAAAATTATTTTTAGGTTAAAAAGTTATAGTAAATAAACTAATTGGAATTGAAATCGAAAAATACGTTTCTAATTTATACTTGAATAACTCGGAAAATTTTATAAATGAATAACTCACACATTTTAATATATGAGTAATTCGCAACAGAAAAAAAGTGAAAACTGTTTAAGGTAAATCAATTGAAATTCTAAGAATTTTTAATGATGCGGTTATTTCATAAATCATTAAAAATGTTTCTATATGTTTGGCCGATGTTTGAGAAAAAGCCATCATTTCCGCGTTTAAAACTAGGAATAAATAAATTTAAGTTGCAAAACTGAATACTCACTTGTATTAAATTTAAGAATTGTTTAAAAAATAAGTATGAGACGTCATCAAGTAGGCTTCGTATAAAGAAATAGTTAACTTTGATATTAATAACTTCTTAGAAAGTTATTTAAGTATAAATTTAAGGATTTCACTGAATTAGATTAATTTGTTAACTTTTTCCACTGACGCGTAGCATTTATTGATAATTTGGTTAGTATAAATATTTTGATAGTTTGAAAAAGGGATAATTTTTGATAGACTGCATAGTTAAATTTTAACGCGATTTAGTAATGCGTAGCTTAGATTTCTCTGACTACATATTGAGAATTTATTGTTTTAAATATTTAACTAAATAAATGTCTACATTATATTTAAAAATTATTTTCAATAATTTTCAAACTCCTACAATTGAAAAAATATACTCATTACATTTAATCAGTCGTAATATGAGACAAATTAATAATTATCTTTTAAATAAACTGTATAACTATCATTATCTTGTTTAGATCTCGAAGCATTACTTGCATTTGCTAAAGCGTTTCAAGACAATTACCCAGAAAGAATAAAACGAATATTTTTCATTAATGGTAAGTTTAGGAATTTCAATTATTATTAATGGATTTTAACATCTTAATTATATATTTTGATTTACTATTAATAGTTGTATATATCTCTATTTTGTCATATATATCTTACATTGTTAAAGAAATCAAGTGTTACATTTATCAATTTGAGTGGATGGAAAAAGCCCAAATTAATAATTGAATTAATAAATAATCTTTAAGCCATTCTTTATTTTATTTATCTGATATATGCACACTTGATGCATAGTCCCTAAAATTATCTTTTAATTAATGATTTTTTGATTCAAGTCTTTCTGATCTAATTATATATCGCCTAATACAGCGTTTTTCAAATTGTGGGGCGGCCCCTAGGGGGGCACGATAATCCTACCTGGGGGTGAGCATATCGAAAAGTCAAAAATAAAAGATGAAAAAAATTATAAATTTATTGAAAAGAATCAAAACAAAACACAATATGAGATAATAAAAATATACATTTACAATGATATAATATACTTATAAATGTATCAGTACTATACAATGCATTTGATCATTAATTCATCTATACTAAGCTAAGAACAAGTTTAATAATTATTAGTGCCCCCCATGGGCTTTTCATATACAAAATTATATGCAAAATTCAATATTTATCTTGATAATTTGTACAGAGTTTATAATTAAAGTCGTATTGTAGCTTTAGCATCAAAGTACATTATTTTTGAATTAAATACTTTCTTATTGTATGGACCATGAAAATTATGATTGAAAAACTTATATCGCAAACACTGAAAGTTTGAGAAGCACTGGCTTAATAATTTAGTTTGTGCTACTGAAACATAAAACCAGTTAATATCTAAAATTAGAGTTGAATTTTATACAATGCAGAATGTTGCAAAAATGAGCAAAAGAAATTTGATAAAAATAGATTATAAAGTTATATCTGATTTATACTTGTACAGATAGTGTTCTGTATAAAAGTGAGGTTTTGCCCTTTCCTTAGACTAACAGTTTTTCAATTCTTAGCATTAAAATTACATCTCGGCGCTGTCATTTTTTAAAAACATAAACCCTTCCTATAAAAAAGTCCGTGTAAGCCACTGGTAAAGACACAAAAAAATACATGCATATTACAAAATTTTACCAAATTGGTCATGACATTACAATTGCTACTTTATTTACATAAATACTAATATTTCAAATGTTTATCTTCGTTTTACTCGCCTCATTTTTTTGTGTTACATTGTAACTAAAAAATTACATGTATTATATACTTAATGAAATATTAAATATTCACGCGTTTTGGTAAATAATCGTTAATCATAGTGGTGTACGCACGGGCAATGGGTTTAATTCATTAAAGTCACATGATAAATGCAATCACGTGTTCTACATCGAATTCATAACTGACTTTAGATTTGAACTTTTTTTTCTACTCGTAAAATTTAGACAAATTTTCAACATTTTTAAATTTATGTTTCTTCAGAAAGTTTTACAAATTAAAAAAATAAATAAATAAAGGGTATTTTGTTTCCATGTGTTCATTCTTACCGTTGAGTACATATTTTTTAAAAATAAAGTTTCTGCAAAATCCAAAAGTTGGCAACAGCAAAGCGCACCAGCTAATTGCCTGAAGCATGTATTTGCACATGAATATAGCCCATTAACGTGAAAAGCACGGACAATTCAGCGCAGAACATACTCAAAGAAGAACGATGCACTAGGTAATACAATGAAATATGCAAGTGTGCAAAATAAAACGTTTTCTACTTGCTAGAATAGTTGATGGTGGCAAGAATGACAATGTAGGAAATGTATGAAAACTTACACAAAATGTAAAAAAAAAAATTTAATTACTTTAATACTAAACTCCTATAGCATTATACACTGCTGGCCACCGTAAATGCAACACCAAGAAAGACAAGAGATAGCATAACAAAATTTATTTTGTAGATAACATGTTCACCAAGTATCAAATGATTAAATTTATAGACTTCTGTGAAGTGTGGTTCCTACCAGAATCAGTAGCCAGAGTAGCCACCATTGTTGGAGATCACCGCTGCCACACGCCTCGGCATTGATTCAAAGAGACTTTGGATGTGTTTTTGGGGTACAGCAGACCAAGCAGCTTCCAAACGTTGCCAAAGTTGATCTAGTGTGGCAGCTGGGGGTGTAATCTGGGTCAATCGTTGAGCAACCATGGGCCACATGTTTTCTATCGGTGAAAGATCCGGAGAGCGAGCCGTCCAGGGAAGCAATTCAACCTGGTGATTGACGAAGAATCTTTGGACAATGCGTGCCACGTGTGGTCACGCATTATCCTGTTAAAATATGGCTGTGGCCAAGCCCTGAAGGTAAGGAAGGACAACTAGCTCCAACACCTCGGAGATGTAGCGCTGGCTATTTAAAGTACCGGCAATGCGTACTAGAGGAGTGCGAGAGTGATATCCAATACCGCCCCATACCATAATACCCGGTGCAGGACCAGTGTGGCGGTGAGTAACGCAGCTGTTCAGCATCCTCTCTCCACGATGTCTCCAGACTCGAATCCGACCATCGTGGTGTTACAGACAGATGCGTGACTCATCAGTAAAGACAACTTTATTCCATTCTGTCGCCCACATCCTTCTTTCATCGCACCATTGGCTGCGGAGACGTCTGCGGTTCTGCGTCAAGTGTAGACCAAGCAATGGTCGTCTTGCGGACAGACCACTCTGCTGTAAGCGGCGTTGAATGGTACGCGCAGACACTGCGCGTTATAGACTCAATGTGCTGTGCTATGGTTCGTGATGTGACTGAGCGATCCGTTACTGCCATGCGCACAATTTGCCGGTCCTCACGTGAAGTGGTGCACTGAGGTGGATACGATCGACCATCTCGGTCCTTCGTACCCTCCTACCTTCAACGGTCACATATCCACATTACAGTTGTTTGATTTCGTCCAACACGACTACCGATTTACCTGAAAGATAATCCACAATCTCGGTAGGCCTCTATCCTTCCTCTGTCGAACTCGGATACTTGATCAAAAGCTGACCGCTGTTTTCTACGAGACATAACTGATCGTGTTTTGAAAAAACCACAAGAAAAACACAATTGAAGAACTTGAAGTCGTCAAAATCTCCAAGCCTTATATAGCGCTTTGAGGTGACGCCACAGGCGCGCGTGATGTGTGTCTGCGCTGAAATTATAATCCTTTGCATATCTCACCTCCGCTAATGCATGTTGTAAATTTCATGTTATTTGCATGCTTCCTTCAGGGTGTTGCATTTACGGTGGCCAACAGTGTATGTGGTGTCAGGTAATATAACTTATATATACTTAAAGTTAATAACTGAATAACTCCTTCAATGTGCGAATTTTGTTGCGCCCTCATCTTTAACGACACGTTTAATTCGATTTTTCGATTCAATAATCCTTTTTTTGTAGCTGTTCAAGTAGTCGTTGTTCAAATTTTTGCTTCTGTTGGTCTATGTTCTTGCTTCAAGACTTGTATAAACTTCTAAATAAGTGGATAATTAACTTCAGCAATACCGTTAAAACAGTACTGCCATCTTCTTAAATGTAGTTATTTGGTTCTGACAAGTCATCCCTTGTACTTCACTGTTGTTCCACATTTCATGTGGATATATGGTTGTATTTCCCCTAAATATTCCGACATGGCTCTTAACCAAATGTCTACGAAGTAATGAATTCCAACCGCTAATTTTTCTTCGTGTTCCTGGTAATACACATTTCCGACACATTTGTTATTTGCCATTTTTGTTATTTTATTGAATATATATTCGTTTTTGCACTGAATAGTCATGCACTGAATTGCCTAAAAATTGGTGATAACAACAATCACTCCATATTGATGATACATAAGATTAATTTATAATGGTTATTTAAGGAATGAATTAATACTGAATTAATGAACTTAAGTGGATGGTTTTGTATGTATCAATCAGTATCAGTTTTTTCATTGCTTAATTTATAGTTTTTGTTATAGAATAATAAAAATACAAAATCTAATAAATTCAGTTACATTCACACTTACAAGAAGAAAATCAAAAATTCAAATTACATACGTCAATCAAACTTAAGAAATTGATAAAAGATAATAGATATGTTGAAATTTCAAAGCAAAATGAAGCAGTCTTTTAGTTTTTATTAGAAAAAAATCACCTTTTCCTTACTTTTTAAACTTGATACATTTTTTTTTTCTGTTCAAGGATGTTATTGATAGTCTAACAGTCAAGATACTATACTACAATTTCTCTTTTCTTAAGTTTCTATCATTGAATTAAGCTTTTTCTAATCATGTATCTTAAAATAATTTTTGAATAGGATTTTTTTTTGCTTAATATAAGAGATACTTTATTACCACTTTCAAAAAAATTTACTATTCCACCTTACCATTTGATAATTTATACATAGTTATATTTGTTACATATACGATCCAACTCTCGAATGACATTTCCACAATGAATAAATCTAAAATAAATCGAAACGATGTCTAGCTTTATTTTGAAAATTCTATCATATTTTTCTTTTACCCATATGTCAAATTTTTTTTTAAAAAAAGGAAAAAAAAGAGAAAAAAAAGAGAGAAGGTAACCTGAGCGTTCGAATTTCTTCTTAACAGTGATTAGGAAAGGTTGTATTATGAATGTAAATTTAGAATGTGAAATTGTTAAGCAATATATAGAACACTTTTATTAAAGCTTTATCATCAAGAAATAAATGTACATGGAGATTTTAAATTAAAAAAATATTTATTGTCGATGCATCATTTATAAAACAAACTAACATTCACATCTTTTAAAAACACTTCTGAGTGATATTTTTTTGATAAAAACATTTTTTAATTTTTTTTTTACAAAGTTTACTTGCATTTTTGTATGAAACATATGGAATTGTTTTCAAATTTAGAATGGAATGTGTGTGTGTGTGTGTGAAAGAATAGTTAATAAAAAATTTTCAATTATTTTCAGTTTCCTTCTATTTTTCTTTGGCATTTAACGTTGTCAAGTCAGTTTTAGCTTCAGCAGTGCTTCAAAAAATCCGTTGTTATTCTGCAGGTAAGTAAATACAAAAGGCCTTTCACACTACTGGTTACTTCCTCTTCAAATTGTTAGCTTAAAATGACTTTTTAAACATATCTTTGCTTAATAAATTAAAGAATATTGTTAAAAAAGAATTATATTATATATATATGAAGGAGAAAAGCGACTCACTTATTCATTCATTCACTCACTCATCATGATATCTCGTAAGACTTGATATAAGACCTACAGACTTGAAATTTGGTAGGAATGATTCTTTCAGGAAGTAGAGATCCACTAAGATTCAATTTTGCAAAAATCGAACCCCAAGGGGCGTTATAAAGAATTATTCCTATTTCTCAACTACTAGACGTACTCTCTTGGGATTTGGTAAGCAGATTCCTTTCATGAAGTAGAGATCCGCTACAAGATGAGTTTTGTGAAAATTCACCCCCAAGGGGCTTTTCGGGGGCTTAAGGGGCGTTACAGATAATTATTTCCATTTTTAAACTATTAGATGTACAGTCTTGAAATTTGGTAAGCAGATTCCTTTTATGGAGTAGAGAACCGCCATGAAATAGGTTTCGCGAAAACTACCCTCAAAGGGCATTTCGAAATATTAAGGGGCGCAATAGACAAATATTTCCGTTTTTAAACTATTTGACCTACCTCAGCATTTCTCAAACTGTGGGGCGCACCCCCCCGGGGGAAAGAGCGATAATCCTACAAGGGGGGCACGAGCATATCGAAAAGAAAAGATTTAAAAAATAATTAATTTACTGGAATGAATTAAAACAAAATACTTTCAGGCGCAATAGAAAAGGCACTTTTACTCTGATATAATTTACAATATCATCTGGCGTCATCTCTCAAAAATAAAAACTTCTTCAATACCTAATTAGCTATCTTTGATCCTATAACCACATAAAAAACATTCATTTATTTGCTGTAATCCTGTGATGAGAGATTTTTTATTACGTTTTCTTTTTAAACCTAAAATACTACTCTTTCAGAGGAAGAAAAAAAGAAGAAAAAAAAAATCAGACCCAGAATCGAAAAAATTTAGGAAAATAGAAAATTCATCACTGGTATTCTTTTTGAAATACTGTACATTATAGCTGTAGACAGCAGAATGTATTTGCTCTACATCTGTTTAACCATCTAAGTTATTAGTACAGTTAGTTATGACCCCTCTCTTATGTGTATGTTTCTCATTTAGGGAAGTTATAAATAATGTATTTCTGTGAGAGGGAGGGGGTCCATGTAAAAGAGTTTTATGATATTAGGAAAACCACAGAGAGCACTTTGAAGGATTACATTGCCAAGATTTATTTTTATGAGTACTCTCAAGCATATAAAGCATTATGAAAAACGTTTTTACACAATTTTTTTAGCAGTAACATCCACAAATTATACTGAATACACTTTTAACCCGGAAGTGGTTGCGCGGGGCACACAGATAACGAAATCGTTAATTCTGGCAAAACTGTTTATTTGTTACCAAAGAAAAATTGAAAAGTACTTGAAAGTAGATAAGTATACTTTCTCTTAATTAAATTATTCACTGGAATCACGATTTGTATCGTGTACAATAAAAATAATTATATATATAAAAAAAGATTTGGGGTGACTCAATCACCCCGCGAGACCATTAACGTTAGTATCGAGTGTGTGCCTGCTCCCGGGATAAAACATTTTGAAGTCTTCTCGCTTTAAATATTAAAAATAACACAATTATTCTTCATCGGAATTTTATATTGTTCTTCATTATTTAACATAAATTCTAAATGCTCATTCTGTGAGGCTTAAAATTACAGTTCGCTCTCAAAACTAGTTATAATATGAGCATTCATTTTAAAATATCTTTTTACATTTTCGTAAATATTGTCGCGCATTTGGATTTACTCTCCTGACAGTTCAGCTATTATATCAAGAATGTTTTAATTTTTTTAAAAAAATGAACTCGTGCGAAGAGCGGATACTTCAGACTGTACACTTTTAATGTATTAATGTTACACAAGGTATTTTATAACCAATTGATTAATACTAAATTAAGAGCAAGTTTAATAAGTATTGGCGACTTCCGTGAGCTTGTCTTGCAGAGGAAAGATTTTCAAAGGAAGGTTTATATGATTAGAAATTGACACTCTGAGTACTTTTTCTATATTTGGCTGAGATCTATATTTTGTCTTCAAAGCAGCCACCACATTTTGCAATTGTTTCAATTTAAAAATTCGAGAAAGAAAAATAAAATATATATTACTTAAAAGTAACATATATAAAATTTAATATACTTAATCTTATTAATTTGTACGGTTTATAGTTAAGATCATATTGTAGCTTTAGCGTCAAAAAGAGAGAGAAAGGGAGAAGTGCATTATTGTTGCATTCAATACATAATTATTATACAAGGGGGGGGGCGATAAAAATTATGATTGAAAAGTGGGTCACCAGTATTGAAAGTTTGAGAAGCACTGACGTACCTTCTTGAAATTTGGTAGACATGTTCCTTTCATGAAATAGAGTTCTAACAAAGAGTTGTGCAGAAATCAACTCCCAAGAGCAGTTATGGAAAAAATTTCCTGTTTTTGAATTGTTAGACCCACATACTTGTATGTACATATTCTCAAAAGTTTCTTGAATAACTGTTGAATAATCCTCTTAATTTACTCTAATTAATCTTTGTGATGCTTGACATATCTAATTGATTGAAAATGCTGTGGTTTTATAAGTCTTACAACACAGAAAGAATCCTTATTTATTTTGGAAATTTTCCAGTTTATTCATATATTATGAAATATTTTATAAACATTTCTTCTAAATCCGTAAAATGCATCAGTAGTGGTTTCTTAGCTAAAATGCTTTAGCTATATAAAATAGACAATATCAAGTATTTTAAATTCATATTTAGCTAAATTTATCCAAGCTAATAAGGTTTATTTTAAACTAATTTATATAAATCCTAGAGCAAAGATTTAAAAAAATATATCTCATCATTAACTGGTAACTTTACTAGTGAAAATATTTGGGTACGTTCTTAAATCTAGAGGAAATACAAACTAGTAGTTTGAAGCTAAAAGTTCATTAACTAAGCATAGCTACATTTTTCTTTTTCAATTCCTACTATTTGTTCATTCTCTTCCTATATATATATATATATATATATATATATATAT
>BMAV01017526.1:144835-156380 GCA_019973955.1 Trichonephila inaurata madagascariensis | reverse complement strand
AACTATTATCAACAGGTTTTCCACAAGGTGACCCTGCTAGCAACTGTCTTGTTACTTTATATTTACATTGTTTTGAAAATGATTTCATTAATTATTCTGAATATTACATTTTTCGTTATATGGATGATATTATCATTTTTGGCAAGAAAGACAATTTTAAACCTAATACTGATTTTTATCAAGAATATCTTAATTTAATACAGAAAAATAGTAACAACAATGAAGCAAATTTTCTTGATATACATGTCAAATTAAAAGATAATGCTATAGTTACTAATATTTATGATAAAAGAGAAGAATTTAATTTAAATATTATAAAAGTTCCTCATTGGGAGAGTAATGTGCATGTTTCTATATTCAGAAATATTGTTATTAATTATATTATAACGCAATAAATTTCTAGTTTAAGAAAACCAGAAAAAATAAAAAACTATGAACATTTCACTAAATATTGCTTGATTCAGAAATATCCAATTGATTTTATTAATAGTCATTTGAATAAAGAAATTCTAAATAGTAAGAATTAAATTTCCATAGAATAATAATAGTTTATTATTATAAATTTATCATTTTTCCTACATAAGTTACCTCCATATTCTAATATTAAATAAAATTACTTATTATTATTTTTTAATTTATATATAACCCTAGTGTCACCTAAAGTAATGGTAGTATGTAAACTCTCTTTTTAATTTTTTACTTTTGCTTTACTTTCATACTTTTGCTAAGTGCTACAATTCAGCTATTCCCATGCTTTGAGTTTGCATTTGGGTCCAGAATCTGGCAATAACTTATTTATTGTACTTAGATTTAGCGTGGGCTCTGCATTTTTGAATGCAATTTTTAGGTAAGTTACGTTTATCCTGTAATGAATTTAGATATTCTATCCATTATTTTCAATAAGCTTTTGCTCAGTATTATTAACATAAAGGGAGGAGGTTGATTGGCCACAAAACATGTTCAACCCCACTTTTATAAAAATTATTTTATATATAAGCTGTCCTAAGTCAGCAATGTTTATAATACTGTAGCATCCATTCTTTATGTTTTAATTTCCTATTATAATTTTAATTTCTCATTGATCCTTCAATGTGTCTGGTTATCTTACAATCTCAAGTTTTTCGGTTTTGCTTGATGAATGTTCATCTCTCATTAGCAGAGAATTTAGACATATATATATATACAGTAGGACATCGTTTATCCGAATGTCAACTATCCAGAGCGTCAAATATCCGAACCATTTTTTTTTTGTCAACTTTTGTCAATTTAGAAGGCGAAAAAGACTAAAATGACGATCCCAAGGATAAGATTACCGACTTTGCCCAATCGATCCCTGGATTTCAAGAATGCGATGAAGATATAGAAACCTGGATGGCAATCGATGCAGAAGACTCAGTGGATTTCAAATGCAAAATGTTGACGAGATTGTTACTTCCGTGCAAGCAGAATCCGACCCTGTCGTCGATGAAACGGATGAAGATGATGGACCCTTGATACTTTCGTTGTTGTTGTCCTCAAGTGCTGGTACGTTTTCTGCTTTAGAGACAGCTATGGAGTGGTGCGAACAACAATCAGAGTGCTGTCCTACTCAACTACTGCTGCTCAAGAGAATCAGAGATCTTGCAGAAAAAAACGAAGGTGTACAATAGTACAGAGAAAAATAAGTGATTATTTTTCACAATAAAGGTAAAATTGTGACATTTTGCACCTATCTTTCTTTTTCTTCAAACACGTTTCCCGCATGTGATGATTTTCAATATTCGCATAGAGTGCGGTTTCATATACTGCGTGGATCGCATTCGGTGATCGGTTAACCGAACAATCGCATATCCGAACGGTGTACGGTCCCAATTGATTCGGATAAACGACGTTCTACTGTATATATATAAATATATAAATCGTTCAAATTTTCAATCGTTAATAAAATACTTTCTATTCATCCATTCAAGTTCAAATACATTTTTGCAAACTTATAGTGGATTACACTTGATGTTAATACAGTTTTTTCAAATATTAATTCATTAGCTCTATCTATTAATTGAATAGAGAGTAACAAACAAACAAAAATAGTAGAACACCATATATAGAAAGGAAAATGGAAAATTGCAAGGAAAATCGCTTTTATTTTGCCACTTAATAGTGTGATTCTGTCATATGTATATACATATTTATATTAATTGTAACTATTTTAAAAAAAGCTAAAATAAAATATTTCTTTATTGATCCTGAGTAGGAATTGGCTTAATTTTTTTTATTACTTTTTATAAGGGATCTTACTATTGTCCCATCATTTTTTTAAGTGTTTTCTACGCTTAGATGAGGAATAAAATATCCTTTTAAACACAAAAACAATTCTAAATAATTATGACCTAGTTGTGTGTATTGCAAAAAGAACAATGTTATATATATTTACTGATACATGCTACAAAAATATTAAGAAATTTGTAACGAAGTTTATATAAAATATACGAATATACAAAATGCGAGGAACGTTTCAATATAAGGCTTCTTTCCTACGAGGCGTGCCCACACTGCAGAAATGTTTTTCAAAAGTGTGAATCAAGAATTTAAATTAGTATTAATATTAAATACAAGGAATATATAAAGAACATATTTTTAGTCAATTCCTATTTAGGTAATCAAAGAAAAATTTTATTTTAGTTACTTTTTATTAAATAATTACAATTAAAATAAATATATACATATGATAGAATCACAATATTAAGTGACAAAATAGAAAGTGATTTTCGTTGCAATTTTTTTCATTTTCCTTTCTATATAGGGTGTTGGACAATTTTGTTTGTTTGTTACTATTTATTCATAAATTAAATTTAATTATTCTAATAAATAGTATAGTAAAAAAGAATTCACATTCTTAGTAATTAGACTATCCCAGGTGGGATTTGAACCGACGACCTTTGGATTAGAAGTCCAACGCTCTATCCATTGCACTACATGGACATAACGAACGATTTTCCTTTATATATATGTTGTTGGACTATTATTTTTGTTTGTTACTATTTATTCATTTTTTAATTTAATTAGTGAATTAATATTTGAAAAAACTATATTAACATCAAGTGTCATCCACTACAAGTTTGAAAAAATGTATTTGAACTTGAATGGATGCATAGAAAGCTTTTTATCAACGTGTTTGAAAATTTGAACAATATATATATACAGTCGGACCTCTGTATAGCAAAGTCGCTAAATTTCGAAAAAAGTTCGTAATAAGGAAAATTTGTTACATAGATTCTTTATAAACCACTTAAAACAAATTTTAAACTCATAAACACTATATAATAAAAAAAGTAATTATTCACACCTTTTTCTAAATTAATATATATTTAACTTCTATATCTTACCTATAAAAAAAAAGAAAAAGAACCTACAAGAAAAGTTTATTGACACTTTTATTCACTTCTTGAATTAATTTTTTTCTTTGATGCTCAAGCACTTACGTTTTGACGTTTTCAAGCCATAAGAAACAAAGTTACCAGTATGACTGATCAACACTACAAATGAACGAAGACTAGTTCAGGGACATGGGGACACGAGACAACTCCACTGAAGGCGAGATGGGATATCGAAGATATTTCCAGTGAACTGGACAATGGAGGTTAAGGGTTGCATTTCTTGGATAAAACGTCTAGAATTCTATTGTTCTCGGCTTGTTAGGTATCCAATAAAACCAGTTCTAGATTTATGACCATCATAAAATGAGTTAAAAGAGAGAATAACTAGAAATGTCCAGAAATACTTTAAAGATAGGGAGAAAGAGTATTGAATCATATGAGAACAAGTTGGTTAAATAGAAAATGGACTTCACTATTGGGAGGTCATTTTGCGAAGAAAATCGTGAGTTGTACTTGGTTCCAGGTAAAAGGTCGCTGTATAGAAAAATTCGCAATACAGAGGTTCGTAACATGGAAGTTTGACTGTATATAGATTTAGATAGATAGATAGATATAGAAAGAGAATGAACTATAATAGCAGGAATTGAAAAAATAAGCTATTTGGTTGTTGTTTTTTTAACAAATTGGTTTTTTAAATACAAGAAATAAAATTTAAGTTGTCGGTTAGATTAGAATTTTTTGGTTATTTTTAAACGATTCGCTTTTTTTACAATTGCAAGCTTACTGCAATGACGACAGTTAAAAGTGGCATTAGAAAAATAATACATAGAAATCTGAGATTTAGAAATATAAATGATTTTTTTTTTCTTAATTTAAGATGGCTATGTCAAAATCTATTTTTGTCTTCGCAACACGCGAATATTTTATCATTAAATAACACATTATTTAATTTGCGAAATATTATTAGTAAGTACTGACTCAGATAATACTTTCCGCCAGAACTTAGAGCAATCATGACCTTGACATTCGTTATCAACAGTATTTATCTGTCAAGTTGAGAAAAAAAAGAAGAGCATGAGGTGATAGTACCGAAATTTTTAAAATCTTATTCATGTTGGATAAATTAAAAGTACGGCCTTATCAAAATACTGAAAAAACAGTAACTTATTATTCTATTTAAAAATAGACATTTTCCAGACGTACTTCTTGCAACTGATATTGATATCTTTGTATGTTTATAGTAAACACGATAGCTCTATTTAACTAAGACATTGAAGTTATTATGATTTCAATTATAGAAAACAGTAAATCTGTAATCTGTAATTCAAAAATATTTAAGTTTCATTATAGAAAGAAATAACTTATATTTAAACGTTTAGAGTTTCACTAAGAGGTTTATCTCTGGAGTTTTATATTATCTAATTCTAAATGAAATTATTTTAGTTATATTTTTTGAATAAAAGAACAAGAAAAACACGCAATAATAAATATTATTTTCTAGTCAATCATATTATTAATGTTCCTTAGTAATATTATTAAAGTTAGAGGCAAAGAGCATATTTTTCATTTATTACAATACATAATAACTTATTAACATTTGTATACTTGAATACTTGAATGAAGTTTCTGTTGTGTTGTTACTTATGCCACCTGATCGACAGTAACATCAGATCGAGGTTCAGGAAATTCACTGCGGGGAGGGCTAGATTTTTACGCTTGTCGTTAGCTTCAGCTTTGAGCACCATGCAGGACAAAATGATTTTGCTTGGTTCCACCCTAATTTTGAGGGAGAAAACCCTGGGGGTGGTTAGGGGCCTCCCACCTCTCTTCCCCTTCCACTAACCTCACGAGAGGACTTGCGGCTTGTCCTCTCCTCTCGATTAGCGATTAGAGCAGCTATACTCAACTTGCGGCCCACCGAGCCCTTTTAAATAGCCCTGTCATGGTCCATTACTGTGAGAAATTTAATTACCGTAAAATACGGCGTATAACGCGCACTTTTAACACAAAAAATGAGGTCAAAATTTAGGGGTGCGCGTTATACGCCGGGTATAAAAAAATGATAGTTTCAAAAGTAAAAAAAAGAGATAAGCATAAGAAACATTAGACTTCCTCATAGATCACACACTACTGTTTATTTGAATGAAACGACATTTCTAATGAAACTAAAGGATTCTGATTCTAAAAATCAACTATTTTTCAAAATTCTGGGATAATACCTCAAATAAATGGCTTGAAAACATAACAGCATTGTACACGCGTATTTCTCGTTCTTTCGTAAAAATGGGGGTGCGCGTTATACAGCGAATATACCTAAAAATTAAAAGATGCAGCTTGAAAGTATGGGTGCGCGTTATACGCCGGTGCGCGCTATACGCCGAATTTTACGGTATTTAAAAACATTGTATTAAAAATTTGGTGGGAAATTCTTAGTCAAGAAATCAAATATATCAATTTTGGTTTTTGCTGTCGGTATCGTACGGTTACGAATTGATATTCTTTTTCTATTTGGAACGGTTAAGGTTAGTGATAACAGACAACAGTGGAGTAGCGACAATTTTATAGGAGAAACTAAGTTTTAACTATTTTTCCTATCTTGTAACCGAAAAATATTCGAAAATAAATAAATAAATAAATCGTTTCGCGAGACGATTGGGAGGTTGACTATTTTGTAGTGAAAACCAAACATGGACCAGTAATTGTTTGATTTGTCACGAAAGTGCTATATTTAAATAATACCAATAAACAGGAACCCCATTCAATGACACTTTTCCTCGAAGATCTCTTTCAAGAGGTGGTAAATAGGCTTTCTTGAAAAATCTTTGAAACAGCAACAAAGTGTTTTGTCAGTGGTAATAACACAGCGGTAACAAAGATATGCTATGAAGTTTGTTATATTATTAGTAATCATATGAAACCTTTTACTTTTATTGTTTCTTAAAGGCTTCTAATTTAGTGTAGAAACAAAAATAATATATATATATATATATATAAATAAAATAATAATTAAAAAAAGCACAATAAGGACTATAACATTTTGATCAATTTTCCACATTTTAAATTTCCAATGTTATCCTGGTCTTAAAGCATTTCTCCCCCTCCCTTCTCTCCTTTATCCTCATGCTGCGGCCCGCGTGAAATAACTAACATATGTATGCGGTCCGCGAGATATATCTGACATATGTATGTGGCCCAGCAGAAAAAAAAAGGTTGAGTAACCATGATTTAGAGTAGTCCTATACCGCAAAGGCACTATACATATACAAGCATCCATGCCCTTTCCGGAATTCAAACCCAGGCCCTATGGCACCGCAGTCAGCGTCCCTATCCACTATACCGAATGGGCGGCTGTGAAATTTCTAAAGGGCAGATATATTGTACTATGTATTAAAGTATTTTCAATAAATGTACAAATATATTTTTAAAAAAATTAATAAATATATACACATGGGAACAGGTAAAAAAATGAAGGTAACATTTATGTCAAAAGCAATGCTTCAACACACGGAAAAGAAAAATGTAATTTACAATGAGTCATAAGAGAGAGCTTCAATTTCAGTGCATTCCGTGTAAGATTTTTCTGAGACAAATTTATGTATGAAAATTATTAATGCTTTACTGAAATTATTCTTATATTGGTGAAATTAAATAAAGATATAGTTTTTCACATATTCATTTAACCAGCAATCAAATAAACAATACCCTTAATATAACTTTAGCATTTATTCTCGTATAGAACTGATATTACTATTAATAGCCAAAACGGAACGAAGTCATAAAGTTAATGTATTAATGTGAACTTCCATAAAGAGTTTCACAATACGAAATTCAAGTTTTTTCGCTAAGTAAAAAAAATAAAAAATTGCTTCAAATAACTTATGTTTAAAATTTTATTTGAATCCTATGATTTGTCCCGGATATTTCTAGGAAAATTTGTTTGGAGAGTTATATACTAAATTATTTTGAGTATAAAAATCAACCTACAAAATTTTTAATATTTTTAAATTTAGTTGTAATATGTTACCAAATCAAAATTTTTATTTTAAGAATTTAATTATTTTACTTTATGTTCATCAATTTTAAAAATTATAGCTATTAGTTTAAAAAATGCTGTTTGTAAATAGTATATATATATATACTATCCACCAACAAGTATTTGGACACCCATGCCAAAGAGGATATCTACGTCACGCCTTCTGTACTTAAGTATCGTGTAGGAAACAGCATTGGTATTAATTATGTGCAAGATGCCACGAAATGCATAGCTACCTGATGTTGAGAAAGGCGTAATTGTCGGATATCATAGAAATGGACGGTTCTTAAGGGACATATCTAGCGAGTTAAGCATTCCAACATCGATAGTGGCTTTCGTAATTAAAAAGTGGAAGGTGAATGATGGTCAGGGACGTCTCAAGACATTTTGAGGCCCTGGGCCTCTATGTAAAAGTAAGCCTTACCTGGGACCTTTAAAAGTAGACAGGATATATAGTATGCATTCTCACGTACTAGTTTAAATGGCAATTTGAAACAAATAAATGTGCACGACTCACAATCTCAAAAACTCAGGCAGGCGCAAACCGGCTCGACCGATGGCTGCTTTTCGACTAGATGAGTTGAATGATTGTTTAGGGTACTTGGCCTAGGCCTAGACATTGATAACGGTCATCACATAATAATAGAGTATTTCCACTTTTTCCAGTTGACAAGTAGTTTGTGAAATCCCTGTTTTTCGGAGAATATGAAAGGGAATAATATTTGACCATTAAAATTATCCGGATCATGATCTTATTAAGGCTGAGTCGGGAACGAAACAAGGCCCCCACCGAGGGTGAGGTTATGGGACCGGGCTTAGTTGGTCCATACTTTAAGACGTCTCTGGTGGTGATTGTCGGAATGTGCTTCGACCCGGCAGACCCGCGAAACTAAGAGATAGAGACTGAGGAGTGATGTCCCAAAGACATTGGGAAAAACCACACCAAACCGTGTTGCCCCACATACTTCAGGACGTCCAACAAACATCCGGACTGTTGTTTCGATAAATACTATCCGCAAGGAAGCACATTTTCTTGGTTTCCATGGTCGTGCTGCCACTCAAGCCTTTCATTTCAAAATCCAACCACGCTGCTTGGTTGAGGTGGTGCAAGGCACTTCAAAATTAGCGTATGAGTGGAAACAAGTTCTCTGGAGTGATGAATCAAGGTTCAATCTCTACAAGTTGGATGGTAGACTCAGGATTTGGTGTATTCCTGGAGATCGCCTATTGCCAGAATGCGTTGGGCCTACAGGAAAGTTTGGCGAAGATGGAATTATGGTCTGGAGTTGTCTCTCGTGGGTATAAACTAGGATACTTGTTTCCAGTTTATTGTATGCTCAACGTCAACTATTCTAGACATCAATTTGCTTCCTATTCAGTGGCAATTTTAATGGTTGGATCATTGTTACTTTCAAGATGACAATGCCACTTGTTATGGTGCGAGGCCCACCGTGGATTGGTATGATGACAATGAGGGGAACCAAGTGGACTGGCCTGCCCAGAGTCCAGACTTGAATCCTATAGACAACCTCTGGGACAAGTTGGATCACCGATATAAGAGCTTCAACAGCCATCCAAAATCTGTGAAAGAATCAAGTCTTCTCCAAACCAAGTGGAAGAAAATACCATTATCCATCATCCAGAAACTTTTAGAAAGCATTCCCCGGAGATTTAAGATTGTAATTGCTTCAAGTGGAGGATCTACCAACTATTGATCATGAATAAAGTTTGTTAATATCTTTAATCACAGGTGTCTAATTACTTATTGGTACATAGTGAATATATATATGTGTGTGTGTGTGTGTGTGTGTGTGTTATTAAACAGTATTTCGAAATATCAGTATATTTTTTCTCATAAAATTACAGATGATGATTGGAAAACAGATCTTTTGGAAATAATTGATGCAGATGTCTTACCTGCTTTTCTTGGTGGAAACCGTACTGATCCAGATGGAAATCCTCGTTGTAAAACTCTTGTAAGTACAAAACCTACCACTTTTTGTCGAAATAAACAAAAAATATATGTCGAATTAGTATTTTTTAAGATAATTATCTATGGAATATCATGGACTGTTTGCTGACACTAAAAACTATATATTGTGTGTGTGTTTTCAATATTAAGACAGATCTTAATTTATCTGTTTTGATTTTTTTTGCTTCTGGATACAAATAACAATTTCCATAAAACCGGTATTGTGGGCTTATTCCCAAACATATCATTATCTTTATAGATTTTAATGGACACTCCGCGTCGTCCATTAGTGTGAGAAAGTAGGAAGGAAGATATTAGCTATGTTCAAAATAACTTCTATTTATTCACAGTTATCAACGACGACACAAATTCTATAACCCAAGTTAAGAAATTCACCAATTACCAAATATGCGAAGCAATAGCGAGGTAGATGAGATACTAGAAGAATTAATAAATCGGATCACTTGCTTCCAGGCAATACACTTTCTAATTCCAAGCGACCTAATCCAATTTAATCCTTAATTGATCAAATTGTCAATCTTAATATTACACAAATAAAAGCTACAAAGTCCTCACGCTTAACTTCACGTTAATCAATTACTACTATCCATTAGCAGTCTAACCTCTCCCTCTCTAACTCAAAAGTTTAATCTTTTCATACAAGTCTTAATTTATAAATCACATCTTCTTC
Source organism: Trichonephila inaurata madagascariensis (assembly GCA_019973955.1). Lineage (NCBI taxonomy): Eukaryota > Metazoa > Arthropoda > Arachnida > Araneae > Nephilidae > Trichonephila > Trichonephila inaurata. The sequence continues at coordinate 146,328 of BMAV01017526.1, read as the reverse complement.
GGAGGAAGGTTTATAATAGAATAATTTTTAAAGACCCAATATTCCCCAAGAGGGCTATTAGAGGGAAGAACGCGGATAGACCCGTTGAAAGATGAATACCAAAAGGACTTTTTAATGATAAAATTATTTTTGAAAATAATTACAGTTAAAAAATAGACAATATCTATTTTATCCTAGACACTATATTGAATTTTGGAAATGAAAATGGGGGAAACGGTATCTAATGGTCTTTTTAATGATATATTTTAGATCAGCGAAATGTCAAAATCAGAGATATTTTTTATTTATCTCCAGTTTTGAATATTAATTGTTTTTATATAATTTTTGATTAGAAAATTAGGAAGTAAAACTCATGTCTTTTTTAAATTCTAAGCTTCTTAAAAAGTTTACTAACATTTATTGTCTTCTTTTTTTATTTAAATTTTATGATTCATTGTAAGCCAAGCGCGGTTTTCAAATAAATAGACCCAACAAAAAAATTTCTATAAAAATATTTTTCCATTTAATTCTAAATGGTTGTGCAGCGTGTACACATTTACAAAGAAGCTTGCTGTAACCTTTAGACGCTAGAAAGTCTTAAATATCTTAAATAAACACTCGTTGAAAAATTTTAAGGGAAGAAAGCACATTGATAATGCTAAGGGCCTAAAGATTAACCCAATTGTATGTTTTATATCTACTTGCAATTGATTAATTCTTCTAAAAAATGAAAAACACACAAAAAATTGTTAAAAAAAATGGAGTAAATTCCCACTTTTTTTTATCGAAAATAAATCTCTGTCAATTTTTATTTTGAAAGAATAAATTTGTTTGAACATGATAACATTTAATGTTTTCAAAGCTTATAATGCTTTAAGATCTTGATGGCAAATGATAACCCCTTGGATAATATTAATGACGATAGAATTTTCACCGAACAATTTTAAAAGTAAAATGTACATTTTTCACCACACAGTGAATGGAATAAAAAAATATATAACTAGTATAATATTAATAATTATACTAGACTATCATGTTTTATGATTGTGACTTTGGGGAACTATGGATTTTTATCGGACAACGTAGTGCCCTGGTCCTTCGCAGACGATGAAACCAGCGTTTCTATTCTACTCAAATTGAGGAAGATATCTCACACCTACGATGTTCACCTCCAATGAATCCCATCTCATGTTAACGTTTGACCTAATGAGGTCGCGTTGATTGATTGGCCAAAGAGGGTAGCGAGAAAGAAACGCGGCTACTGACACTTCGCTTACTTATTAAGAACTACACTCAAGTATAAGATTTAAGTACTAAAGTATAAGTAAGTTTCAAGTATAAGTGCTAAATTTAATATCGTCTGTCTAATTATCAGACTGCGTAACTCAATCTGGGATGCTAATTTGATACAGTAGGGCTAGGTGCCAAGTTGTTTTTTATGTTCACCAAGATAGGCGATATTACAATATGGTTTACTTTGATATTTTTATCGTGCGATAATGTGGTTGCCATGG
>BMAV01017526.1:127929-144735 GCA_019973955.1 Trichonephila inaurata madagascariensis | reverse complement strand
AAAGTAAACCATATTGTAATATGGTTTACTTTGATATTTTTATCGTGCGATAATGTGGTTGCCATGGGGATAACGTATATTAGTGTTAATTTTTTTTTTTTTTTGATTTTTTCCTCGCGGAACTCTCTCTCTTTCTCTCCATTAATTTCAGACGATTTTGTTTTAAACATTTAACAAATTCCATTGCATTTGTCCTTTTCGCTTCGTCTTCTATTGTATTTTGTGCTATTTTCGAATATGTATACTTCTATTATCATTGGTGACAACCAGGATAATATTTTTTTAAGAGAATGAGTATAGTTTCTTTAATTATTGCTATAAATAGTTTCTTTCCACTTTATTTTAATTTTTAATAACGCTTCTTTGAACGTTCCTTGATCGATGAAATTCATTCAAGGAACTCGCAGTTTTTGGAATATTGGAAGTTATCAGCACTTATTAATTAATATTCATTATTAATTTTAATATATATTATGTAATTATTTTATTTACAACATAATATAATTATTATTATATCGTCGGCGTAATTATCAGAATGCGTAACTCCTTCTGAAGGAACTTTACATGAACAAGTAAAAACTATTTATTATTACTATGCGCGGGAATTATTTCAGTGCAATTATAAATCTATTCATAAAGATAATCAAGGAACTGAATTGTGCAATTTATTTTTAGACTTACAAACTAGATTATTAAGAAAATGGGCTTAACAAAATTTCTTAGCTGTAATACGCAACCTTGTTTGGAGTTGCGAAGTGCAAGTTTGGAATTAGGACTTTTTATTTATTACTTAGTTTATAACATAGCAGGTAATATTTTTGTAATAAAAATCAAGAATATTATTACAAAAAACCTTTTATTCATGAGTGCAAAAGTATTTATCACAATCAAATTGTCTGTAATAAAAACTAACAAAAAATGTGCTTAACTTTTTATACTTAACTCTTAATATTATTGTTTATTCAAGGCACAACCTTCAGATTTACTTATTAAAAATAAATATCTTTTTCAGTAATCTTATGAAATAGAAAATAGTGTAAATACACTCACTTCCAAAAGTTAAGCACGAAGATGTAAAATGCAAAAAAATCAACAAATCCTGCTTTGATTGACACAAAATTTGGCAGTTAAGTAGCATATATATTTAAACATAAAACAAAATCAATAATTATATACATAAATGCAAACAATATTAAATTTTTGTAAGTTATCAGATAATGTCATACTAGAGACTTAAACAGAATTATGTATAAAGTGAAAATAAAAAGCATAAAATGAAAAAAAAGGACATTAATAGGGTATGTGATCCTCCCTCATCTGTATGCAAAGTTTACACCTTCTGACCATGCTTTCAATTAGGTGGTCCTCCACCGTAGAACTAAGCAATCACCATTTTTCTTGTAGAGCAGTTTCCAGCTCAATGGAGAGTGGCTGGAGGTGGGAAACGTGAAGATATAACACGGCCGAGAGCATTCAAAGATTTTCAATGGGATTAAGGTCGGGCGAATATGCTGGCCACGCCATACGCGCAATCCCTTCACTCTCGAGGTAGTCATCGACGATGTCAGCTCTATGGGGACGTGCGTTATCGTCCATTAAAACAAAAGTAGGGCCAACTGCTGCAGCGTACAATCTCACAATGGGTTCTAGGACTTCATCTTGATACCAGAAAGCCGTCACAGAACCCCGTTTAAAGATGTGCAGGTCGGTGCGGTATCCTAATGAAATCCGTGCCCATACCATAATGCTTCCGCCTCGGAATGCGTGATGTTCGGTGATATTTTGGGGCTGATTGCGTGTTTCTTGTTTACGCCATATCTTTATACGCTTGTCATCTCGCTCCAGAGAAAATCTTGACTCATCAGTAAACATGATATTGCCCCAGTCAGACACAGTCCAATTGCCATGTTTCCGGCACCACTTTAATCGTGTCCTTCTTGATTGGACGGATAGAGAAACACAAACTCGAGGTACCCAGGCATACAGTCCATTCATATGTAATCTTCGCCGTACAGTAGCTGCAGATATAGCCTTACCAATTGACGCTGTAACTATAAATGTCACACGTGTGGAGGTTGCTCTGCGATTCCGTTTGGCTACAATAGCAATATATCGATTTTCCGAGGGGGTTGTAACCCTTGGGTGACCGCCTACGGGCCTTCGGACAACTGTATGTGTGGTTTGGAATTGTTTTCATAAACTTGAAATTACAGAATGACGAACGCCGAAGAAAAGAGCAACTTCTGTGATCAACTGTCCTGCTTCAATCCGTCCCACAGCACGCCAGCGCTCAGAATCTTCCATTCGTTTTCTGGAAGTCATAGAAACACGTATGTCTTGAAAACAAATTGTACGAAAGTTTTAAACACCTTCTATCAGCACTTACAATCAACTTCTGTAACCCTTCATAAAGCTGGCTTCTTATAAGACTGCCCTTTTTGCATATTTCTTGACATGAAAGCACGATTGGCTGTTACCTAACATATTTGCATCCTCTTCAATTCTGATTGGCTTCCAGAAATTAGCATTTTTCTTTCTGTGCTTAACTTTTGGAAGTGAGTGTAATTTATATATCTGGAAGTGTAATACATTAATATTACTTTCTATTGTATTTATTTTATGTTCAAATCTCTTGCCACCACCTCTCCCTTCGAAATCTAGTTCTATTATGAAATTTAAAAAAAAAATAGTGATTACACTGATTGAAGGAATAAATTAAAAGCAAAGCGCGCACTAAGGCATGGTGCGTTGCACTCCTATATCAAATCAGTTACATCGGTGGAGTTACGCAGTCTGATAATTAGGCCGACGATATGGCATGTTCCATCTACGCACAGAAACATCTCCTGCTGTATTCTGGAAATCAAATGTGATCAGGGCTTCCAGACTGCTCTGGCTAGACTAGCAAGTGGCCACTTGAAATGTCTTTCTTATGATAGTGGCAGAAAAATCCACCCCACTTGTAAGAAATGCTGTGGCCAACCAGCTTCGCCGGATCGCATTCTGGGTTGTATTGGACTTTCCAAGGAGGAACTTAACATCCGATTCCCTTATTATTATCGATCTTTTGTTGGTCAACAACCTTCCGGAGTTGATCTGAATTATGTCAGATCGTTTGAGAATAAAAAAAAACGACAACATAATTAATAATCTTCGTAACCGTTTACAAAGCCCGATTTGATTAAATCAATTAAAGCCCATTTTATATAACAGTGAAATTACAACTAGTGGAAAAAATTTGGTTAACATTTCATTCCTTTTTTTTTTCGAGGAAAATTTAACAATGGTTTTTTCCCCCACACATTTTAGATTTCAAATAATTCTGATAAACTTTTAGAAAAATCGTTTTTTTTTTTAATATCATTTCAGATTAAGCCCGCAGAAATGGTTCCCGAAAAATATTATTTCAAAAATTCAGAGAAGAAACTTTGTAAATCTCTCGATGCCAAAAAATTGATTATAACGAGACTTTCCAAAGAAGAATGGACCAGCGAAGTCAAAGAAGAGGGTTCATATCTCGAATGGGAATTCGAGACGAAAAGCAAAGATATTGCGTTTGCTATTTACTTTCAAGAAAAATCTTCGAACGGATTTAAGACCATTGAAGTGATTCCGAAACAAAAAATAGATACTTGTTACGAACCAGAAAAAGGTTTCCTTAAATGTGACAGAGCTGGTATTTGTAAGTATACTTGGTCTTTAACGATTGCTAATTTTTTTCCTTTGTAATCGTTTTAAATAATTCAAAATTGCTTCTACATTATTTAATATATATGAAATATTTTTGACAATAACTGTTGTAACTAGGGATTGCGATATCGGACCAAAAGTTCAATACCGGTATTCGGTGTTTTTTAGATCCTAATACCGGGATACCGGTTTTAATGCCGATAGTAGAAATTTTAGAAAAAAGAAAGAAAACACAGGTGTTTCTTTGTTTTGTTTGCCAGTTTTATTAGAGAGTGTAAATATCATAAAAAATAATTTTAAACTTATTAATTATAACAGTATATAAAGAATCACAAAAAAGTAAAGGAATATATTTATTTAAATCACAAAAAAAAGTGTAAATATCACTATCCAGTCTGTGGTACTATTACAAATTTTTGAAATGGGATCTTAAAAAACTTAATGCATCAATTGTACTGTCATTAAGCCTGGAACGCAATTTTGTGCAAAAATTACCAGCTATCGAAAGTGCTCTTCAGACATCTACGCTAGTTGGTGGTACTGTTAGCAATGCGTGATATACTTTTTCCAAGTATTTTTACCTCTAAATCTCTCATCTTGAAATAAATTGATTTCTCGTCGGTTTTGGGTATAGCTGATATGCAAACGCAATGTGAGTAACAAACTCGCCAATTTAAAAAATATTGAAATATTACGCACTTTCTTCACAACCATCACCTTGTTTTCACAGATACGATTATTAAACTACGAATCCTGCGCATGTGCAGTATCGCTCTTATCTATAATGGGATAGTTTTGCCCCCCCCCCTGGATGATTCACATATTTTATCACTTCTCTTGATTTTACGATGCAACTTTATATTCACAGTCTAATTAATTTCGCCCAATAGGAAGACATAAAAACAAAAACGTATACTATTTTATTAAGTTGGCGATCCCTGAACATAAAGTGGAGACAATTTGAAAAATTTCTAATAAATACCTTAAAAACGAAATTTAAACCTATGAATACCGGTATTACAAAATTGTACAAATGGCTCAAAATACCGGTATTCGGTATCCTGGTATACAGGTATTACAATCCACAGTTGTAACTGTAACTATAGCTTCATGCTGTTGTTACTTATCCTACCTGATGGGCAGTAACATCAAATCGAGGCCCACGAAATTCCTCGTGGCAAGGAGAGCTAGAATACGTCTATCGTTAACCACATCTTTGAGCCCCATTCAGTTGGCAGTACCATTTCGCTCCTTTCCACCCAAAGTTTAGAGGGAGAGTACTCTCTGCGGAAGGCCAGGGATCTCTCACGCCTCTTTTCCTACCACCAATCTCTCGAGAGGGTTTTTAGCTTGATGAATATTTAGAGGAACCCTATGCCGTGATCCATGCCTTCTCCGAGATTAACACCAGGGCCTTCGATACAGCAGTCAGTAACTTCTACCCCGTTTTACATAGCTGAATTTTCAAAACAAAACGTTACTATCTATCTAGCAAGCTTACAAAGTTTCTTAATAAGTGTTGCTAAAACTAAAATTTAATATTTAAAGTAATTTTTTTGGGGATGATTCATTTGCAAAAAAATTCGTAATTAGGCTACTCAAGATAAATGGAATAAATATTTCAGCAAAGATAGATAATAGCGTCATGTTGCGTAATATGCACAAAGCTACGCTTTGTATAATCTTAGCGTAAAGGGAGGGGGAAGGAGAAAGAAAACTTGTCCAAAAACTAATTCACTGACTGTGTAGTTAAAAATTTGTCTACAATCGAGCAATTCATATTTTATTCTGTTCTTTGTGAAAACTATCCCAAGAAAAACCCCAAAAATTAATTCAAGCGTTTCTTAACAAAGTCAGTATTTTTAAAAACACTCGGATCTATCAAAAAAAGTAAAAATCGGTCGCTAGTTCATCCGGTATAGTGGTTAGCGACGCTGACTGCTGTGCTATAGGCCCTGGGTTCGAAACTCGGAGAAGGCATGGATGTTTGTGAATGTTAATGCCTTCGTGGTATGGGGGTACTCTAAAAAGCCATCGAGCCGCAAGTCCTCTCATGAGGTTGGTGGAAGGGGAAGAGAGGTGGGATAACCCTAACCAACCCCAGGGTGTTCTCCATCAATATTGGGATGGATACGAGCCAAATCGTACAGTCATCTGCATAGTGCTCAAAGCTATGACTAGCGAAAGGCGTATAATATCGCTCATCACCATGGTGAATTTGTGGTCCTCGTTTTGGCACTGTCGATCAGATGGCAATAACAACAAAATTCTGTAATCCCAGTAGCTTTCATTAAGGATCTAGGCTAACAAATATATAAAAAAAATCACTTCAACATTCAATTAAAAATATTTAAAACGAATACCGAAAAATTCCTTTCAAGATGAATAACATCGTCTCCTCCAATTTCAGCAAAGCAAAATTTGTTTTTCCGTCCCTACACTCACGTCCAACGTTTTCTGTTGTATCTTTTCCTTTTATTAATATAAAAATGATATTTATTAAATGTTGTCTTACGACAAATGCAAACTTATAACAAAATTAGCACTCAAAAATAACCTTTGAAATGATTATTTAGAATTAAACAGGCTATTATTACTTTCAATGTATTTTCCACATGAATATCTTCTCATGAATATCAGCACTAACATATTCAGGATTACATAACATTCAGAATTATATTCCTCATATACTTGCAATTTATTGGACATTTTTTAACTAGCCACCAAAAGGTTAGAGATTACTTATCAATAAACTGGTCGACTATTGTTTGCTTAATTTCGTTTGCATAGCAATTCGCGCCGACTTTCAACAAAAAAAAGAACTTAATTTTAAAAATTTATTATTTGGATGAAAAATTCTCTTTTATTATTTTTTATTCGATTAAAGTACTCTAAAAAAATTACCACCCTTTGATGGCTAAAATATTTTCTTTTTTTTTTTATGAAAAGTTAAAAACGAGATGTGGTTTCTTATAGAAGGTCGTTCACACTTTATGGAGACGATTTTGATAGTTAGTTTTTATCAATAAATACCGCATTTTTTGAAGAAATTAATTTTCATTTATCTGATAGCCATGATTCTTTACAATAGCTCTAGCTCGAAGTTTTCATGAAAGTAAACCTTTTCCTAGGAAACTTTCATGCAAACTTTACTCCACTCCTCTTAAAAACCTTTTTCCAAAGTCCGTTTAGTGTTCTTGGATGCCGTTTTTCTAAGGCTCGTTTTCATAAACCGAAACCATTAAAGTCCATTGCAGAAGCTTAGGGTGATTTTACACGCATTTCATCGCATGGGATACAGTTTATTCCTGTTTCTTTCTTTACTAAATAAGCGACAGTTGACTTATAGACTTGTAACTAGAGGCTTTATCAATATGACGTTCAACTTTATCAGTGTCCTTTCCATATAAAGCAGTGCTTCTCAAAGTTTTAACATTAGCGACTATTCAATCATAATTTTCATCGCGCCCCCCTCATACAATAACAATGTATTGTGAATTCAATAATACTATATTTTGATGCTAAAACTAAGATACACTTTAACTTCTTAAGTGCCACTGGCTTATATAAGTCTCACTCAAGTGCGCTAATTTCACCGGATGTATATATACGTCTTTTCGAAGTACGATCTTTTCTGTGCACACTGTTACCCATAAAATTATTCCAAAAGCTTTGGAATTGAATAAAAGGACCTTCACACAGTATCTGTGTTGAATTTACTCTTTTCGGAGTCTCTTTTTTTATTGCTTTTATTTATTCCTTTCCTCCCGTAAGTTTTAATCGGCAGTTAAGGGATTTATTATAAACCGTACGATTTATCAAGATAAGTGTTAATTTTTGTATATATTTTTATATATGACAATCCCATGGGTCACTGGTAATTATTAAACTTGTTCTTAACTTAGTATTTGTGAATTAATTATAAAATATATTGTGTAGCACTGATATATTTATAAGTGTAATATTCAGTGTAACTGTGTATTTTATTTCTTTTGATGTCATAGCGTATTTTGTTTGTTTACTTTCAGTAAATTAATAATTTTTTTAAACAATCTTTTGCTTTTGACTTTTCAATATGCTCGCGCCCCCATCGTAGAATTGTCACGCCCCCCAAGCGGGCCGCGCCCCACAGTTTGAGAAACGCTGATGTAAAGTTGTAATTTGTTCTTCAAAAATTGGTTCTAAAATACTCTCCTGATAGAGTAGAGAAAATTAATTTTTTTACTTGAGACTATTTTGAATTTTAATTTGCCGTTGTTAGAAAATCCTGCAACTATCATGAATCCATTTTGGAACTTTACTTTACACTGACGATGCCGTTTCGTACAGGCATTCCCGTCAGTTCAGCAATAGAAAATATCTTGATCGATCTCCTTTAACTACAGTCTCTTAACCCATACCTCATCAAATGTTACCACAAATTTCCCTTTTTCAGCATCTAGGTGTTTTTTACATAATTTTCTACAATTTGTTTTTATTTTAGCAATATGTTTTAAAAAAGGAGACAAACGTCAGGTTTAAACAACTGTTTTTTAACTCTAAATCCTTATCAATGATTTTAATTACAGTTCTGGAAGACATTCCTTGTTTCGATTCAATGAAAATTTCAGTCGGCGGATTTTCTTTTAGGGTTAGAAACTTCACTTTCTTGATAGTTGCCTGCGTTGGAACAGTCTTAGGAGGAAGTTTTGTGGTCCTATTTTTTTTAATTTTTACTATCTGCTAGACGTATTTTCCCTTTCAAATTTAATATATTAAAAAAATACCTTTGATTAAAAGGGAATAACCTAGATTTTTACACCACTTTTTAATTTGTTGATACGAATATTTCTCTTTGGAAAGCGTAATTACGCAACCTTCGAGCCATATATCCTTTTTAGGAGCCATTTTTAAAATAAATCTTTTATTTTACATTCCAATCAAAAGAAAATCTTAGCAGACGATTATTCTGAAGTTGTCACAAAGTTTTGACTTAAAATGCAAACGAGAAAATGAATTACAAAATCGTTTCCATAAAGTGGGAACGACCTTCAGTATAAAGTTAAGTGTCAAGCTCAGTTGATGGCCTGATTTTCCTTTTATTATAATTTGTGGCTTATTTATAGTATTTCTCCATTAGATTTAACTCAAAAACAACCAAATTCTAGCTTTCTGGTTATTATCCCTTACTTAAATACCTATCAGTTTCTTCGTTGCTAATCCAATGAATCTGAAAAGGAATATAATGGATCCTTTTTAGTGTAATGATTGTTTATAGAAAGAATATGTTATGATTGGGAATCTCAACGCACACTATAATAGCAATGAAAATCTAAGCATAAGCATATAATTTGGAATACATTAATAAAAGTTAGTTATAATTAGTAACGCATTTGGAATGAGTGAGTGAGTGAATATTAACGTCGCACTGTTCAGCTACACAAGGGCCCTTGGCGACGGACCTCGTAATTTTGAACCATGGTCAAGTGACGAGGACGACAATTGAGCTGGCATTCCCTCTCCTAACTACCACACCAACGGGAGAACATTTGAGCTCTCGACAGATTTAACGTGCATCGCTACCCTACACGGCGTGTCTTTAGTGGTACTGGGCTCGAACGCATGACATGCCTGCCATGATCCGATACCTTGACCACTGGACTACCGCAGCCCTAACGCATTTGGAAGAGAAAAAGAAAAAAAAAAACTAATGAAATTATTCTTAATCTTTTCTAATTTTTGCTCAAAGTTATATTGCGCAAATACATAGGAGACTGTAAAACACGATAGCTGTGTTGCAGTTTATATGGGGAAAAAAAGATTTTGTAAAAGCATTAAAAGTGTTGTTTTCGTTCAGTTTTGATATAAGTTTATGTGGATTAATTTCTTTAGCTTCACATGTGAACAATAAATGTATACTCTATTAAAGATGGGAATATGAATTCTCCAAATAATCTTTTTTAATCTGTCGAATTAAACAGTTCAATGTGTATTTTAAAATAAAATCTCTCAGTTTCTTAGATTTTACTGTTCTCTACACCAAAGCAGATAGTTTTTAGTCGTTACTTAAGCAAAATAACTTTTACTGCACGTTTGTGAATAAAGTTAATAGATAATTATTCTTGATTATTTTACAAAAAATAATCAAATTAAAAATAATCGGCTTACAATCTAATCTGCATATTTTCAACTCAGTCATGGGTGCCACCTGTTGACGATTTTTAAAACTATTTTTTACTATTTACGTATATTATTAATAAAGCAATCAACGGTATAAGTGTTTTTGGACAGTATTTATTAAGAGTTATTTTTTATCGCTTCGTTCAAATTATACTTTTTATGAAATGTTTATTACGAATTTAAAAGCCTATAATTCAATTTTTCAAGCAAATATTTAATTTTTTTCTGATGTATTATTGATTTACAAACCAACATGGTTGAGAATTTTAAAAACAATGTAAAAATAATTTAGTATTATCATACATATTCAAACATTTTCAAGATAGGAGCAAATATAATTTATTTTCTACAATTATTTTTTTAAAAAAATTGTTTGCAAAAATGATTCGATTTTTCAAGTTTAGAAAAATTTCTATAAATATTACATACATATAGAGGTTTCTTTCTCCATATATATTTATTTAACGATAGAAAATTATTCAAAATTTCTCACTTTAAAAATTTTGATCCTGATGTTATTGGATGCCACAGACTAACTTATATAGCTTAACATGCAAGTGTAGTAATATATATATATAAGATATTTAAAATTCTAATTAAAACGATACGAGAATTTCGAATAATTAATTACCTTGTTACTTTTTTAAATTTTAACACAGAAGTGCTTAGTAGCTTTTATTATAGAAAAAGAAAAAAAAAAAATTAATGAAATTTTTAACATGCTTAAAAAAAATTATCAAATTTATTTAGGAAATTACTAACATTTTAAAGTTTATTTCGTGAAAGATTATAAAAATTAATATCATTTGTATGAAAAAACAATCACGCAACATTTATCCACTGCTCTCTGTTAAAAAAAAAGTATTTAAAAAAATTTTATGGAGAAGAGGAAAAAATTTTATTTAATTGAAGAAGAAGCGTATTGGAACTATAATGTATTCAAAGGCAATAGCTCCGCACATTCTCAAGTGTATACGTGTTGCTTCGGAATTTCAAGAACAAAAGCTTTCCTGGACTTCCTTCTAAAAATGTGGTCAGGGTCTCGATATCGTGGTTGGCGGCATCCAGTCGTAAGTTCGAGTCCTAGTTCAAATAACTAGTCGCAGGTGTAGAGGTGTTGACGCATGTTAAACGTGATCTCATGTTTCAATGGCGTACATGTTTGGAAGGTGGGGTGCCAGCTCAAGAGTCATTCTCGTCACTTAACGCGGTTCGTCACCACAATTGCTTTCCTTTCTTCATATAATTACTCAGAAAATTCTTCAATTTGCCTTTAGAGCAATATTCAAGTTCCTGTTTAAGCAAATTTGGTTAAAATTTGCATTCTCCTGAAAAAAAAAATTGTAAAGGCAGAGTGCAGGGATAGTTGCAGTTTCCCCGAGTTCTCGGTTTGTGACTTAAAACCTTTTTGTGTGGGAGCGTGAGCATTATACCAATAGCCTTCGTGCATCTACAAAGTGCGATGATTAAATAATCAAATTAAAGTATAAATTAAGTTCGCAGTCCTTATCTATCGAATTATCATTCCGCGGCTACTTTACGCAAATAATTTCTTTAAAAAATGTCTCTTTATTCAATTTAATTTAGCTTCAGAAAATTCACAATATATTTTATTTATTTAGATGTAGAGATAAAATCAACTTAACTATAGTACGAACTTTGACTGCCTCTCTGCCATTTATTGTTGCCTTTTAGGAACTGGTGAAGTGAGTGAGTAAGTTAAAAACAAGTAATACAGAAAAAAAAATTAAGTCAATTTCCTATTTAGATCAACAAAGAAATATTTTATTTTAGCTACTTTTTATTAAATAGTTACAGTTAATATAAATATTTATATACATAGGACAGAATCACAACATTAAGTGGTACTTGAGTTTTATCAATTATCATTAAAGTATCGTATTGTCATCCAAAACAACCGTGTATATAAAATTTGAGTTCAACTGAATGCTTTAAAACGTGAGAAAAAAAAAAAAAAAACCTTTTCAAGTTTTGACACAAGTCGCCAAAATGGTCAATAAGTCGCCAAAAATGATGCCAACGTGGCTGGTATTTGTAATTCTTTAAATAATTAGTTTTAATCAATTAATTTTTATTAATTTTATTAAATTACTGTATTGTCATCCAAAATAATCATGTACATAAAATTTCAGCTCCATTGAGCACTTTAAAATGTATTTTATTAACGATTGAAAATTCCACCAAGATAAATAAATAGAGAGTGTGAGCTAATAGTAGGAATTGAAAAATGAATATTAACGTTGCACTCTATTAAGCTACTCGAGGGCTTTTAGAAACTGATAGCAGAGATTAATAGAACCATTTTTATTTTGAACTTTATAATGACAGTGATATGATTTGTGTGTGTGCGTGCGATAAAACATAGCAAACCTTCACTTTTTTTTTGCCAGGCCATATTTAGATCTTTGATTTGATTTGATTTTTATTAACATCGCACTTAAAGGTAACATGAGGACTATAAGCGATGAATTTCGTAATTCTGAGCCCAGGTCAAGTGAAGAGGGCAACACCTGAGCTTGCACTCCTCTCTCTAAGCTTGCAAACCTCACGAACTGGGGGAAGGAGGTTGAAACTCGAAAAATTTAATATATGCTGGCTTAGAAAAGATAATTGCCCGAATAGATATTGCCACTGAAAAATTCATTGATGTAGATAGGCAGATCCCTTAAAATAAGATAAATTATATAAATATCACGTTAAATGAACATTATAGGGAACAAAATAAAATCAATGCTCATGCGTAACATAAAATTTTAATTTGTAAATCGTCTAAATTATTATTATTATATTTTTGAACCCAAATGTGATGCATGGTATATTGTAAAAAGTTGGATTTCTGGTAGAAATATGTTTTTTTGTGTTGATACATTTGATCAAAAATATGCTTCACTACTTTCCTGTGGCTTAATAAAATACCTTAGCAACAACAAAATTGTTACGTTATTTTAGATTAACAGTGTCGTCACTATTAATCTGAAGAATCTTTTTCTCTCTTTAACAAAAGAGACTGAATATATATTTTTTTCATAAAAATCATTGCATTCAGAAAATTATATTACTTTAATAAAAAGAAAACTGAAAAAAAAAAACTTTTATCATACTTATGGATCATTCTCTCATCATAATTCATACTATGGAAAAACTTGTGGATAATTATTTTGTAAATTATTCTTTATCTTAACTATCACTTTTATTTCTTACAAAAATTTTTATATTATTGGTTACTTCTAACTTAAATTAAAATTTAATTGTATATTTTTTTTACTTATTTTTGTCTTTTATTCAAGTCCATAATATATTAGCTCACAATCTCTATATATTTATTTATATATTTATTTATCTTGGTGGAATTTTCAATCGTTAATAAAATACATTTTAAAGCGCTCAATTGAGCTGAAATTTTATATACAGGATTATTTTGGATGACAATATAATAATATAATAATAATTAATAAAAATTAATTTATTAAAACTAATTATTTAAAGAATTACGAATACAACCACGTTGGCATTATTTTTGGCGACTTTAGTCAAAACTTGAAAAAGTTTTTTTCTCACGTGTCAAAGTATTCAGTTGAAATGAAATTTATATACACGATTGTTTTGGATGACAATGCGATACTTTAATGATAGTTAATAAAAATTAATGACCACTTAATGCTGTGATTCTGTCATATGTATATACATATTTATATTAATTTTAACTATTTAATAAAAAAATAGCTAAAATAAAAATTTTCTTTGTTGATCTAAGTAGGAACTGACTTAAATTTTTTTTTTATATTACTTATTCTTACTAAAACATTACCAACAAGCTTTTTTTTTAAAAAAAATTGTCAAACACTTTTATTTGTATACAAATGTATTAAATTTATGACCACTTTTTGATTACTTTTAAATAGTTGTGAGATAACTATTTATTCTCCCAGTCCTTTAGCTCATTATACTTATAGTTTGGCACAGTAGTAGAGTATCAAATGTTATCTAATAAGCAAACTTTTAGTTTATTTTTAAATAATTTGTATTAAAAAATTTCTGAGAATTTTAATTGTGAAAAATGTTTAAATATAAAAAATAAATCCTAAATTACTAACTTTAGATCATTCCTTCTCAAACTTTCAATATTTGCGACCCAATTTTCAACCATAAAATTTTCATCACGCCCCCCACCCAAACAATAGCAATGTATTGAATGCAATAATAATGTACATTGACGCTAAGGCTACAATACGACCTTAATTATAAACAGTGCAAATTATCTAGATAAATATTAAATTTTGCAAATGTTCCTTTCAAGTAATAGATATTTTAAGTAAATTACTTTTAATTAATAGAATAAGTATTAAGTTATTTTTAAATTCCTACTATTAGTTGACAATCTCCCTATATATATATATATATCTTATTCAAAGTTTTAATCGTTAATAAAATGCTTTCTATTCATCCATTCAAATTCAAATACAATTTTTTAAACTTGTAGTGGATGACACTTGATGTTAATACAGCTTTTTCAAATTGTATTTTATTAATTAAATTTAATCAATGAATAAAAATAGTAACAAATAAATATAATAGTCCAACACCATATAGAGAAAGGAAAATCGCTCGGTGTGTCCCTGAAGCGCATTGGATAGCGTGTTGGACTTCTAATCCAAAGGTCATGGGTTCGAATTCTACGAATTATTAAATAGTAACGAACAAAAATAATATTCCAACACCTTATACAGAAAGAGAAATGGAAAATTGAAAGGAAAATTGCTTTCTATTTTGCCACTAATATTGTGATTCTATCATATGTATATACATATTTATATTAATTGTTATTATTTAATAAAAAGTAACTATAAAATAAAATTTTTCTTTATTGACCTAAGTAGGAATTAACAATTTTTTTTAATATTATTTGTTCCTGCCTAACCTTTAAATTGAAACAGATTGCAATAAACATGCAACGTGTATTTTTATTACGCCAGAATGCAATTTGCATTTTTTTTCTCTTCAGTGAATTAATAATTCTTTCAAATATTTTTTTATTTTCAACTTTTTAATATGGCGGTGAAGTCATTTTGAAACGAAAACGTTTAAAAATGGGGACGTTGCAACCTTCTAGTTTACATATCCTTAAGCAAAAAGTTTAATCGTTTCTGTGTATGGAACATGAAAACTTGTAAGTGAAAACTTTTGTTTCTTTATTTTTAATTAATTTTTGAAAGTGTAGTGTCATACTTTTCGGATACCTTATATGTATTTAGGAAGGCATACCTTACTCTGTGCCATAGGTTCTCAATGTGGGTGATAACGCCCACTTGTGTGTGTTTGAGGCTTTTAGGGGGTAGTAAAAGACCCAGAATAAGTAGGGGAGTTTTGAGTGGTATGGAGAGGCATACACACACACACAAGGACAAATAACCAAATATAGTCTAAAAAAGACTAAAAAATACGTTGATTATGTACTAACAAAAGTAAACTTTAATACTGATTACCTTATGTTGATGGGGGGTATGTATTTCAAATTGTATATTCGCGTCAATAACTATTTCAGATTTAAAAGTAAAAAAAAATTGTAGGGCTTTGAAAAAAAAACTAAATTAAAAAAATATATTTATTAGTAATAGAATACATAATTTTTAAAATTTAATTCGAGTTTTCACCATGTATTATGTATGCTCTTTTTTCTATGGAGTGGCAGGGGGCGGTATCGAAATATTCACTAGAAAAGGGGACGCCAGTTTAAAAAAGGTTGGAAACCTATGCTTTATGCTTATCAGATTGATTTATTATTAACGTTGTACTGTTCAGTTACACGAGGGCTTTTGGCGACGGACGACGTAATTTTGAACCATTGGTCAAGTGACGTGGACGACACCTGACCTAGCACCCCCCTCTCCTAACTACCACACTACACCAACGGGAGGACGTTTCAGCTCTCGACAGATTTAACGTGCATCGCTGCCCTACACGACGGGTCTTTAGTGGTACTGGGCTCGAACTCGTGACAAGGCAAGCCACGGTCCGATAACTATACCACTCGGCTACCGCGGCTTTTATGCTTATCAGAATCAAGATCGTAGAAAAGTCGCATAAAACTCGACATAATGAATGCATCTCGTTACTATCATTCAGAACTTTTCTGACTCATCAAATAAAAATTATAAATTTCTTTTCGAGCATCTCACGTAAAGATGAAGAAGTTTCCTTTCGTAGATCAATTCAGAGGGGCAATTCAATAGCTTTTAGGTCCACTTCTTTTCAACCTTTAAGTCAATGATGTTCCGCAAACTGCCAAGTTTCCATTTACCAGACAACAATGTTCTGACCTCACAAGATAAGATATCCCTAACGATATGCATGCATCTCATTTAAATTCTGGCTGCGTAAGCTGGAAAATGAAGGTAAATGTGCTCTACAGTGCACGCGTGTCTGATATCACTGTTCATCAAAAATTACGTTTAAACTCGAGAGGGTTTCCACTTAAGTGAAGGCACGTGCAAAGAAGTTTTTCCTCTTAACACAGCGAAATTTTAAACTATTTCGTTTCCCCTCTCTCTTAATTTTATCTACAGCAGCTATATTTGTCCGTGTTTCAATTTCCCATTAAGGTATCCGACTACGTTCGAAACCGTGATTTTGCAAAAGCGTATAAATGAATAATATTTATGATATTCAGTGTCATTTAGATTAAAAAATGTATATAAAATTGTTTTAAGAATAGTATTACAATAAAAAATTATTTAAGTACAATATTTTGACAAAAAATTAACTTAAAATAACCTTTTTTTAAAACGTTCTTTCGTGAAAAGAGCTTCTATTGTAATAATATTTTGCCTGTATATAGCTCAGACCTCTGTACAGAGACTCAACTAGAATGTTTGAAATATATAACTTAGAAGTGGGTTTATCCATGTTTTACGACAACAGAGGGGAGAAATTTTACGA
>BMAV01017526.1:78883-104653 GCA_019973955.1 Trichonephila inaurata madagascariensis | reverse complement strand
GCGGGGCGCGCCCCACACTTTGAGAAACACTGCATTACAGCTTTCCTGCTCGGAGAAAACGTTTGCATATTATTAAGTTCTACAGTAAATAGCTCATCAAATTTGTGAAATAACTAATTTAAAATCTCAAAAATATTACTTTATTTCTAACTTTTCATTCTAAAATTAAATAAAATATAAAATGTGGATATATACCAAGTTCAATGTATATTCTAAGTATTCTATATATTTTCTAAGTAAGTATTCTATGTTGTACAATTATCCTATTATTATGAAATTACACTTATACTTTGTATTTAATTGTTATTGAAATAGTTATTACATAAATGTTAATTTTTCATAAAAAAGTTTATTGTAATATGATCCATTATTTCAGTCCTGAAAAGTAAGTTAAATGTCCTAAATGCGCAGTGGCTATAACGTCTAGCCACCACCCAGGAAAAAAACCCACGATTAGATATTTTTTTGTGACTAAATAATGTTTATAGAGGATGAGAACATTACATTTATCAAGTACTTTAACACAGAAAATTGTATTTTAGCTGTGTGCTCGTTAAAGGGTTAATCTGTATTTTATCTGATGCATCTAAATCATTTAATGGGTAGAAATGGACAACTATGAAGAAATGACCAAAAGTAAGAGCAGTAGCATTTGATAAATGGAATAGTTTGCCAAAAACACATATGACGCGATAAAAAAAAGTATCACTTGGTGGTCTCACTGTTTTTGGCACTATATATTCACGAGTGCAAGCATTCACTTTCAGGAATTAAAAAAAAGCCCAGGAAGCAAGTTAAACAGTACTATACAATTATGCCTGAAATTTTGCAAACAATTAGCTATTTGACAAACATAACACACGCATATTTATATAAATGGCTCTTATATTTTATGTTTCACTGACACAAGGCTGTTTTCTCTCGAAAGTTTGATGATCCCTGCTAGATCAAGGACTCCTTTATTGTTTGTCTGTTTGTCCACTAGATCTTATTTTTATGTATATGGATCCTACATATGTAATTTTCTTAAATGAAATAGTTATAATTAAGTTAAATTTTTGTCATTGAAATAATAGTTTAATGATTCTAATACAGTATAACAAATGTTTAAAAATTTTGTGAAAAGAAATTATGTAAGACTAAAAATTAATATTCTAAAAAAAGTTTCTAAGAGGTTTTCAGCTACATACGGCTCACTCCTAAGAGCCACCACTGTTTGTTATGGAACTCCAACAATATCCAACAATTATTATAGAATGAAACGATTATTTCTGACTGATTACCTTTTACTCTAGATTAGTTGGGGCTTAAATAATTATTTCTCTTTTCAGAAATTTCTATGAACTTTTTTATTAGCTAAAGCTGGTTCAAGAAAATACGAGTTATCGTCTAAGAATCTCTGGACTTTTCCATAACAAACGATAGTTTATCTAACTAATTTGATCATTGACCTCTTCTGGTTGATTGAATATTAACGTCGCACTGTTCAGCTACAAGAGGGCTTTTGGTGACGGACCACGTAATTTTGAACCATGGTCAAGTGACGTGGACGACACCTGAGCTGGCACCCCCTCTCCTATCTACCACACCACACCAACGGGAGGACGTTTCAGCTCTCGACAGATTTAACGTGCATCGCTGCCCTACACAGCGGGTCTTTAGTGGTACTGGGCTCGAACTCGTGACATGGCAATCCATGGTCCGATACCTATACCACTCGGCTACCACGGCCTTGACCTCTTCTGGAAACAAATTAAATGTTAAAAGTACCAATATTACAAAGTATAGCTGCCCATACCTATATAGCAATTGCAACCGTGTTAAAAGAAATTATAGTTCATTAAATTGTATTGGTAGTATAGCTAATTTCATTACTGCCGGCTAATGTTATGATTGTTCGACTTGATTTTTTAGATATCCAAAAATAAATAACATTTAATTTAGCGTACAGAAATGTTGCTGCTGTTCCACAAAAGATCTTATTTTCGCTTATACGAGTTTCTAGTGGGTAATGTTGTAATACCCTGCGGCCCGGCGTTATCATCTCTTCTTCTACGCGACCTAGATTTGTAGGAATAAATGATTGATCACTCAAATTCTCCATAATAAATGTAATTTATTATTGTCTAAATATATATTGATCAACGCAACACGTCTTACTAGAGGGATATGATCAGGAGTGATACTACGTAATTATCAATTCTAAGTAAATAGCGCCTGAAATCCTAATCACTATCTTTATGAGAAATTAACCTCAGAATCTTTATCTACTGTAGACTCCTTAATAAGCTAAAGTCCGTTCTATAATTAATCTCTAACCAATATCTCACGGCGATCAGTACCTCGGCTTTCTGTCTCTTCTTGTATTCTATTCTTCTACTATTATTCTTCCATTCTATTACTGTCCGACTTCTATTCTACTATCCGGCTTCTATCCCCTAACTCGCGAATGCTAAAGCTCTCATATATCCATTCACTAATCTGTATATCGCGGTTTCTTCTTGAGAGGATTGGACTGAATTAATGCCAATTGCATTAATTCAATCCAAATTTAATTCAATCCAATTATAATTAATTCAATCCAATTCTTAATTCCCCAAAGTTTTCCAAAGAGGATTAGTGAGAAGGCGCGATAAAGTTCCGTCACAATGTTTATCTAGGTAATTCACAGATTACCTTGGTAATTTAAGAAATGAAACAATTTTCCGCACTTTAATGGATCCCACTAATTAATGTACAGATTACCAAGCTTATCTGCAGATTAATTGATTTCTGTACTTTCGTGCTAACATATGGACTCCAAGAACTAAACCTTAATAATTTTATATTAATATTTTTATAATTCATGTATTAAGTATGTTCATGGATTACCCTATAGCTGCCTAAATTTAATTTTTGTTAATAACCGTTTTCTCTTTTTTTTTTTCAGATGTGGTTGTGTTTGACAATTCTTACAGCTGGATCTATTCAAAGGAATTGTATTACAGGATCAAAATAACGAGTCCGAAAGACGTCTACATTGATTGACTTTGTCAATATAATCTCAACTAATCTTAAAACATTTGAATAAAACATCTCTTTTCATTTATATGTTTCTTTCTTTTTTTAAAAAAAACTATTCAAAAGACCTTATAAGAGTGCATATTTTGCATTTATTGTTAAATGTTTCAACAAACACTAAAATTGCTGTAAGGCCTCTGACTACTCGCGACTACATTTTAACACGCTATTTTTTTTAAACAAAATGGAGATATGGGGATTTTTTTTATGGTTTCTAGATATATTTCGTACATTTTAAGAAAAATATGCTAAAATTAAGAAGAGAAAAAGAAATTATTATTAATAAAATTGGAAAAAATTGGCAACAATTTACAAAAAATTTCTAAATGGGTCCCATTTTGTACAAAAAGTTTATGAATACATTTTCAAATTTTCCGTTTTGATGTGCTGCTCTGCTATTCCTTTTTGAATTGACCTTCAGAATAAGATATATTTTATATTTTACTAAAACTATAGAGCACTTTATCTTAGTTATTATATGAAATTTCTTTAAAAAAAACAAAACAGTGATTATGTATATTCATATAAGGGACTTTAAATCTAGTAATAAAACAGTGATTGATAAATATGAAGGCTAAAACACACTTCTTCTATTATGCAGAACATACACAAAAATTTCAGTTAATTATTTTCAAAATTTTTTCAGCAATAGCTGTTCCCGTTTGAGCATTAAAAAAAAACGCATTTTAAAGTATGACATCTTGCTTAAAGTGATGTGGCATCTACTTTTAATAAAACACTTGTAGTTTTTGTTCTAGTGAATGGAAAATAATAAACTTGATGTTCTTATAAAGCTGATAATATGGACTATAAAATAAAATCATAAAAAAAATCGTCAATTTTTGGCAAAATTCACAATTTTAGGGTAGTTGGATACCTTAAAGAGATACTGGGTGCGTCAAAAGTTCGTTTAAATTTAAAAAAATTCATAATAGAGGAAGAAGTAATAATAAAAAGGTGAGGAGTGCAAGAAAAGGTTCATAAAGTAGTCGGAATTTTTTTAACAGGAGAAAATTTTTTTGTTTAAAATGTCACCAGCAGAGGGCGCTGACATACGAGAGATTCAGCAAAATTATAAAGACTGATCTAGCAATAAAAGACCGTAATATACAAGGATTTATTTCTCATTCTCTTTCAGAATGTTATCATTACCTGATCGACCGTTGTTGGTGAAGTCGTTCTATTTGAACGGAGAGGCAGCAACTTACGTTTAGCAAAAATTTCGCTCGGCGAAAGGAATGAAGGTGAAAAATGGTTCCACACCCAGAAGACAGAGAAATCGGTCGAGGTTGCAAGATTAAATGGCCTCGACGATCACCCGAACTCAATTCGATCGACTTTTGTTTGTGGTGCTATTAAATCCCTTGTGTACCGTTCATCCCTTTTAACAACGGCTGAACTCTAAAATTCTTTCTGCGTGAGGTTTCTGTAATTCATTCCGACACGTTATGGGCATAGTAAGTTGACTTAGTTTTGTCGGCCAAGGTTCTGCAGCACGAATGGTAGACTTTTCCAGGGTACGGGCTACTTTTAATTTTCTTAAGGTGTTGCGGTCCACCCAGTGACGTAGGTGTGATGATGTAAGAAAAAGGCCTACAATGTTTATTATAACTTAATAATAATACTTACCCACATAACTACAATAAAAACCTCCCACTTTTAAAACCGCGTTAAAAACGAAACGCAAGCTACAACATAATGATAGTAGCCTCAAATATAATATCAGATGATGCATTTGTTAGCAAATAATTCAAAATATACATTAAAAACATTTTTCTTTTTATGTTAGTTCTCGTAATTATAGTCCGTAGAATACTTAGTCTGCATAACGTCAGCCAAACTTGAATATTTCTGTATAAATTACGAACTACTAATCTTCAGGGGGTCACCCCCAAATGTCTTTTCGGTCCACCGGTTGATCGCGATCGACTTAATGCCCACACCGGTTCTTCAGGATATGTTACAATTGTTATTGAAAGAATAATTTAATAAAGCTTAATGTTGTGATGTTTATTGCTGAAGGTCAATAGCGCCTTCTACCTTTACTTTTTTAACTAAATCGGTTTTTGCTGCTAAAAAATTTCTACTTCCTTGTGAAACCTTTCTTGCAATGCGCACTTCTTTATCATAACTTCTTCCTTTTTTTTTATGAATTTTTAAAGTTTAAGCAAACTTTGAGTGCATCCGGTATATTGGTTTTAAATTAAAAGAAGTGAAGTATTTTGATCTGTAATGACAAAGTCAAACACGCGGCTTTTCTTTGAACATTTTTTGATGAATGCAAATAATTTCATAAGCTGCGTGGGTACCTTTCAAAACCCAGACAAAACAAAGGAAAACAGACAAAACATTATTTCTCTGAATCCAACATCACAGCTAGCACTTTATGTTTATGAAAATCAAACAATTTCAGATTTACTTAGCTTTTATTTATCTTCAGAGGCTTGACTAGTTAAGTCACAAAATAATCAAGTAAACAACAAAACAGCATTTTTTTTTCTTTTGTAAAAAAAACAAACATATTTATATATTAAGAGCATTTTTTCATCAAAATTCGGTTGAAAAGATTAAATACATTTGCCAATATTACTGTAAATTTATGTATTCTGCGATATACAATCAAGTTAAGAATTCGCCTTTTTATTTATTTAATAATAAACATTTAGTTAAGGTATCAGACTACGTTCGGAACCGTGATTTTAAAAAAGAGCAAAAATGGATAATTTTCATGATATTTAGTGTCACTTAGATTAGAATACATGTATAAAATTGTTTTAAGGACATTTTGACAAAAAAATTATTTAAATACAATATTTTGGCAAAAAATTAACTTAGAATAACTATTTTTCAAAATGGTCTTTTATAAAAAATGCTTCTAAAATAATAATATTTTGCTTATGTAAAGTAAAGACACTTCCAGAGAATTAACATTATTTTCAGAGTTACCACCAACTGAAATAATTATCGGCGTTTTTTGCTTAAAATTTCTTCCCTCTGTTGTCGCGTAAAGCATGGATAAATCCACTTCTAAGTTATATACACTCACTTTTCCAAAAGTTAAGCACGGAGAGGCAAATGCTAATTTCCGGAAGCTAATCAGAATTGGAGAGGATACAATTCGCTGCAGATGGAAGTATACAAATATATTAGGTAACAACCAATCGTGCTTTCATGTCAAGAAATATGAAAAAAGGGCAGTCTTACAAGAAGCCAGCTTTATGAAGGGTTACAGAAGTTGATTGTAAGTGCTGATAGAAGGTGTTTAAAACTTTCGTAAAGTTTGTTTTTTGTTTTCAAGTGTTTTTATGACTTCCAGAGAACGAATGGAAGATTCTGAGCGTTGGCGTGCTGTGGGGCGAATTGAAGCAGGACAGTCGATCACAGATGTTGCTCTTTTCTTCGGCGTTCATCATTCTGTAATTTCACGTTTATGGAAACAATTCCAAACCACACAGACAGTTGTCCGAAGGCCCGTAGGTGGTAGCCCAAGGGTTACAACCCCCCGCGGAAGATCGATATATTGCTATTGTAGCCAAGCGGAATCGCAGATCGACCTCCACACGTGTGACATCTGGTTACAGCGTCCATTGGTAAGGCTATATCTGCAGCTACTGTACGCCGAAGATTACATATGAATGGACTGTGTGCCCGGGTAACTCGAGTTTGTGTTTCTCTATCCGTCCAATCAAGAGGGGTCCGATTAAAGTGGTGCCGGGAACATGGCAATTAGACTGTGTCTGACTGGAGCAATGTCATGATTACTGATGAGTCAAGATTTGGAGCCAGATGACAAGCGTATAAGGATATGGCGTAAACAAGGAACACGCAATCAGCCCCAAAACATCACCGAATATCACGCATTCCGAGGCGGAAGCATTATGGTGTGGGCAGGGATTTCATTAGGATACCGCATCGACTTGCACATCTTTAAACGGGGTTCTGTGACGGCTGTCCGGTAGCGAGAAGAAGTCCTAGAACCCATTGTGAGATTGTAAGCTGTAGCAGTTGGCCCTACTTTTGTTTTAATGGCCAATAACGCACGTCCCCATAGAGCTGACATCCTCGATGACTACTCGGAGAGTGAAGGGATTGCGAGTATGGCATGGCCAGCATATTCAACCGACCTTAATCCCATTGAAAATCTTTGGGATGCTCTCGGCCGTGCAGTATCTTCACGTTTCCCACCTCCAGCCACTCTCCATTGAGCTGGAAACTGCTCTACAAGAAGAATGGCGATTGCTTAATTCTGCGGTGGTTGACCACCTAATTAAAAGCATGGTCAAAAGGTGTAAACTTTGCATACATATGAGGGGAGATCACATACCCTATTAATGTCCTTTTTTTTCATTTTATGCTGTTTACTTTCACTTTATACATAATTCTTTTTAAGTCTCCGGTATGATATTATCTGATAACTAACAAAAATTTAATATTGTTTTCATTCCTGTATATAATTATTGATTTTATTTTATGTATAAATATATATGCTACTTTACTGCCAAAATTTGTGTCAGTCCAAGCAGTATTTGTTGATTTTTTTGCATTTTACATCTTCCTTCTTAACTTTTGGAAGTGAGTGTATTTCAAAAATTCTAGTTGAGCCTCTCTACAGAGGTCTGAGCTATATACAGGAAAAATATTATTATAATAGAAATATTTTTCACAAAAAGAGAATTTTTGAAAATTGATCAATCCATGTTCATTTTTTGTCAAAATATTGTACTTAAATATAATTTTTTATTGTAATACTATTATTAAAACAATTTTATATACATTTTCTAATCTAAGTGACACTAAATATCATGAATATTATCCATTTATACGCTTTAGCAAAATCGCGGTTCCGAACGTAGTCGGATATCTTAAGCTTTAACAGATAAAAGTCCAAGAAATTACTTTCAAAGCATAAAATGAATGGCTGATTTTTTTTATTCATATCACACTTTAAAAGCACATTAGGGCTATTGGCAAAATACTCGAGGGGTCTAAAAGGCTTAGAGCAGTGATCTTCAAGCTCTGCTCCACGGAACCCTTGGTTTCATGAATCATAACCAAAATCTTCTCTAGACAAAATGAAAATTCGAAATGAAAGTTAAAAATATGTTTGCAAAAAGGATTAACGATCTTAATTTAGTTTTTATGTCATGTTTCCCAGCTCAGGTCCCACGGGGGAAAATTCAAAAATAAATTCTGCACCCGACAACCTCTCTTTTCGGTAACTTTTTCCTACTTCTAATGTAATATAATAAAAGAATATTAAAACGTTTTTTTTTCCATTATGCTATGTACTACCCAGATTTTATAAGTGTTCTCTTGTTTATGAGCATGGGTTCCGCAAAATAATTTTATACTAGATACTGAAATGTTTTTCAAAACTAAGTAGAATGGAATAGAACGAATTGTGGATTTAGACGACAGTGTTCAAAATTATATAATGAACACTTTTTTCCATTTAGAAAAATAGCTTATAAGAGAACATTTTTTCAAGAAAAAAAACCACCACCCAAAACTTGTAAAATATTTCCTAGAGGAGTGAGTGAGTGAATATTAACGTCATACTGTTCAGCTACATGAGGGCTTTTGGAGACGGACCTCGTAATTTTGAACCATAGTCAAGGGACGAGGAAGACACCACCCTCTCCTAACTTCCACACCACACCAACGGGAGGATGTTTGAGCCTTGACAGATTTAACGTGTATCGCTCCCCTACACGTAAGGTCTTTAGTGGTACCGGACTCGAAATCATGTCACGTCAGCCACGAGTCCGTTACCTTGACCACTAGGCTACCACGGCCCATTTCTTAGAGGACAAAATCAAGCATAAATGGATAAGTCAGAAGACTTGCCAATGAAGAAAAGGGAACAACTTATCTGCATATCAATAGTTTTGACGCTAAATTTTAAAGTCAAGCTGGAACAGCTCATATATTTTAGTCTGCAAATTTGTAGAGTTCACAGAAGTTTCTCACAGTTATGAAAATTTTAATACCATTCTGAAGACAGGGTATTTAAGTGAAAAATATGTCTCAACGTGAGTGCACAAAAAGAAGATATGAAAACGAATTAAGCGCAGACATTAAATGTGACAGCAGATATCTTCAATAGCCCTAGTCTTTGACACAGTCTGTAAAAAAACACAAACAGATATCCCAATTACTAAATACTGGGTGCCTTGGCTTAAAATATCCAACAGTTATGGCTTATTATTACGAAACTACCCATCAGAATGTAATAAACAGTTCATCCATGGATTGGAAAACCCTCCGAGAATTTTTGGTTCTAGTCGATAGGCCACACCATGGCAATCGCCGACGATAAACTTGTTGCACTAATTTCATTAGTACAGATGTAGACACCACAGCAAAAGGTGCAGTGTGTACTTTGCTTAACGGAATTTAAATCAGTCACGAGTGTACAGCGATGTGTTCGAACAGAATGGAATGTCGCTCCTGGCTTGCCTAATAGACTTAGCAGGACTCCTACAAAATGAATCACGCCCACGATCAACAGTTTCTTCTATCATGAAAACTTAAGAATACTTACCAGTTTGAGATACCAAAGTCCCCATCTTCTTTAAAGTTCTTTCCTGTTGGTAGATAGATTTTGATGTTGGAGGATCGACGTTCCATTCTGTTCGAACACGTCGCTGTACACGTGTGACTGATTTAAATCCCGTTAAGCAAAGTACGCACTGCACCTTTTGCTGTGGTGTCTACATCTTTACTAATGAAATCAGTGCAACAAGTTTATCGTCGGCGATTGCCGAATAATGCGCCATGGTGTGGCCTATCGACTAGAACCAAGAAATCTCGGAGCGTTTTCTAATCCATGGATGAACAGTTTATTAGAATGGGCTTGTGCATGCTGAGTGTGAAGGTGACATAGAAAGTGTGTTCGTTTACGATACGAGGCGGTCAGTTGAAAGGTTGAAGGTGGTGTATTATTTTCCACAATTCTTAAAAGGTTGTATCCTTTTTATTTATTTACTTTTTTTATTTGGTTCCCTCTTCAGAGCAAGAGGGTTTTTTCCCCTTCTTTTGGTTTGATTTTTTGGTAATTTTCCAATTTCTATTTTTCTCTGGGTTTTTTTTTTTAAAAGATTCAAGCTGAGTCATTCCAGATTTATCGTTACCGATGTTGAGGAACAACCCTTAATCACTAATATTTTAACAATGGAATCAGCAATTTCAAAATTCTTCAGATCTTCTGTAAGGGATGCGGAAATTATTTTACGAGCTGCACAAAGAATTATATCCGAAATCAATATATTAGTAGAAAGTAGTCAAGGATCCTCTCAGATTCCCAAATCCAACCCACAGCTATTACACATGCAGAAATAAAGAAAAAAATTTCTCGTAATGAGAACATAAAAAGTATGTCTTTTACTCGTAATGGAAAAATAAGAGTCTGTATGCTAGACCCAGTATGTGCAGCACAAATACTATCTCTTGAGAAAATTTAAATGTGTCGGTTAAGACGAATATTCTTTGGGAAGGAATCTCATCCAGATTCCTTATTTATGAGATTCCGCTTGATATATCTCTAAATGAGATAGCAAAAGAGCTGCAAGAAACCAATAATTTTGAAATAACAGAGATGAGTAGATTTATTAAAAATGGGACTCGGCAACAATTCTCACCTTTATTAATTACAATACTCGGGACAACTTTACCGGAAACTATAAAACTGTGGTTCATCAATCATAGAATTCAAAATTTCATAGATAAACCCAGACAATGTACAACCTGTTTCAGTTTCCTGCATTCTACTAGATTTTGCCAAAAAATTGCAATATGTATCAACTGTGGTATTTCGCATTCTGGACAATGTTTTAATAACTCGAGATGCATAAATTGCAAAGGTGATCACCCAGCTAACTCATTAAATTGCTCCAAATATATAAAAGAAAAAAAGATATTGGAATTCAAATATGAGCAACATCTTACATTGGGAGAAGCGCGAAGAAGATTCCGTGACAATAAAAGGGCATCCTATTCTGCAGTAATCCAGACTAATGCAGTTAATCCAAATATGCAAGACTATCTGGAAAAAAAGCTTGAAAACATGCTAACACATCTTTTCAAACAATATTAGAAAAGCAAACCTCTTTAATTATGGAAGCTTTTCAAAAAGCAATTGAGTCTGTACTTTCTCACCTTAGCAAGGTTTTTGAAATGGGAAAATCAAGTCATTCCCCATTGCGGAAGATAAAAGCTCTAGGTAACAAATCCTCAATCCATAAAACACGTGCATCTAGTGAAAGTGACGCATCGAATAACAAAGACATGGGATAATTACGAAATTACGATGGATTTTGTAAATACGTTCCATGTTTTCGAATTTTTGTTTTGGGGGCTAATTATTGTCTTCATTAGTTTATTTTTCTTTCCTCAAAGGGGGAGGATAGTTTTTTCTCTAGTTAATTTTTTTCTTAAATATCTATGAACAAAATTCAATGGAATTGTAGAGGCCTCAAAAATAAATTCATATGATTAAATATCCCTCCCTTTTCTGAAGCAGATATCTGGATTTTTCAAGAAACCTTTTTATCAATTCATGATAATATAAATTTCCCAAATAAAACCATTTTTAGAAAAGACAGAGAAGACAGATCAGGTGGTGGTTTAGTAATAGCTGTTCCTTCAAATATTTCTGCACAACAGATTCCTATACAGATTCAACAAATCAAAGATTTAGAAGTCCTCGCAATTAAAATAGATGTTCGAAATATTTCATTTTATATTGTAAATATTAATGCTCCCCGGGGATTTAATATTATGCTAATTAAATCTTTTCTTGAATCTCTAATGGCTCCAATGTTCATTTTTGGTGATTTTAACCTTCATCACCCGATGTGGGGATCGAATCACATCTCAAGGTATAGTAATGAATTTGTTGAATGGATTACTGATTCTAATTTGGTTCTTCTTAACACGACTGTTCCTACATATAGAAGTTCAGCAGGTACAGCATCATTAATAGATCTAACAGTATGTTCTTCAAAGCATGTCTGGATACTGCAATAGTTATGTTTTAGATAGCTCTTTTGAAAGTGATCATAGTCCAATTATCACAGAGCTTTCTGTCCTCAATTCAAATAAGCGAATTTTTAAAAAAGTAAACTGGCAAGCTGTTATGAACGAAACGCATTTTATTTTAAATAATCCAGAAGTTTATTCTGAGAATCCTTCAGATAAGATATCACAAGTCATTACTAATAATATTAGGGAAATTATAAAGTTTCGAATAGAGGCCCTTCCCATCATGGTGGAATAGTACCTGTTATAAATTCTATAAGCTTAAAAAATATTTAGGAAGAGAGCTATTAGAGAGATTTCACCTGAATTATGGATCAGATATAAACAATATGCGAGCAAATTCAGATTCCACATTAAAAATGCCAAAAGAATGTACTGGGACAAAATATGCAACAATATTTCTAATCCCAAGATGTTTTTTAATATTCTGAAAAAATTTTCCACAGTTACTGACACCGATCAAAAAATTAATATTCTTCACCTTAATAATAGGTTTATCACACACACACTCATCCTCAATTGCAAGCAAATATACTTGCAGATTATTTTGCATCTAAAAATGCCTATCATGAACCACTTCCTTTGGATTTTCTCAACGACAAAAATAACCTTCTTAATAAACCATTTCCTATTTTTGAATTGCATAGTGCAATAAAAAATTTCAAAAAACACAACTCCTGGAGCTGATCATATTACGACAACTTTCTTTAAAAATCTTGATCAAAATCAACGTAATGTAATTTTAAGATCTTTTCAAAAATTATGTGATAATGCAATTGTTCCAGATTCCTGGAAGCATGCAGTCATTCTCCTGATTCCAAAACCATGTAAAGATAAAACTAAGATGTCTTCCTACAGACCAATAGCTCTGATTTCTGTATTTTCAAAAACTTTTGAGAGAATTTTAACTAATCGAATTTCTTACTATTTAACTAAAGAAAGAAAACTTCATCCCCAACATTATGGTTTCGTTCTTTTCAAAGATAGCAGAAGTGCTACTTATCTTGTACATAAGGCAATAATGAATGCAAAATTTCAGAAACAATTTTTTGTAGGAATAATTTTAGACATTAAAAGTGCATATGACTCTGTTTACGTGGATGGTCTTATTTATAAATGTTTACAAATTGGTATAGCAGAGGAAACATAGCAAATTGGATACATAAATTTCTCACATCTCGAACATTTCAAATAAAATGGAGGGGTTATTTTTCTCCCCAAAAACTTGTTCCGCAGGGTCTATCCCAAGGCAGTGTCCTATCTCCTATTTTATATACTATTTATATGAATGATATTTTCGATACCTTAGAGTCAGAAGTTGAATGTCTGGTTTATGCCGATGATATTTTAAATTTTGCTCTCATAAATCCCTTGATGTTATTTGCAAAAAAATACAAAATACACTGGAAAGAATTTCCCAGTGGTGTAAATATTGGAAACTGAATTTAAGCCCAGAGAAATGTACAATAGCTGAATTATCAAATAAAAGAAATTATACTCTTCCTAATATTTTGTTGGCTGGATTTCCCCTACAATGGCAAACTTCTGTTAAATACTTAGGAGGTTTTTTTCTAAACGCTGTCAAAATTTTTATATTAAAAATCAACTAAGTAATAAAGCCTTGAAAAGGATCAATGCACTGAAGGGTATGGCATATAAACATTATGGGCCGAGATCAAGAGATCTCATTAATTTAGTTAATAATAGCATATGCAGTGTTTTTTATTACATTTGTCACATAATAAATAAATGGTCTGAAAATCAATTAAAACCTTTCAATGTTATTCAAACTAAAGCCCTCCGAATAGTCTTAAGTCTCCCTCAATGGACCCCAAATATTGTGCTACTTAAGTTAGCTGGTCAAGAAATTTTGTCAAATAAAATTAGAAGATTGACAAACAAGTTTTTTATTACTCAAATCTCTAATAGAGATTTTTTTCTCCTCTTTATTACAATAACCCCGAGACACAATGAATCTTAATGTTTTGGAAGAAGATAAAAATAATATCATTAGTGTACTACATGATTTAGATGTTGATGATGATCAAATTATTTCAATTCCCAGATTAATTACTTTTTTAGACCTTCCATGTAAAATTTATATCAATAGTTTTAAATTTCAAGATAAAAATCTACCGATTCCTGCAATAAACGTTTTATTTGATGAAACGATCGAACGTGAAGTTCAAAAGTTTTTCGTTATCGCTACTGATGCTTCAAAAAATTACCAAATTACTTCGATAGCTGGTATATCAAAAAAATCTTCATTTGCTTACAGAATCAACCATTATAACTCCGTTTTTTCTGCAGAAACTTTGGCTATTTGTCAAGTTTTAGATGATCTGGTGGATTCTAATGTAAATTTACTTATCTTGTCGGATAGTCTTTCTGTTCTTTCTGCACTTCAAAATTACTCAATCAAATCCCATAAGGTA
Source organism: Trichonephila inaurata madagascariensis (assembly GCA_019973955.1). Lineage (NCBI taxonomy): Eukaryota > Metazoa > Arthropoda > Arachnida > Araneae > Nephilidae > Trichonephila > Trichonephila inaurata. The sequence goes on along the minus strand of BMAV01017526.1, from coordinate 90,119 downwards.
ATTCATAGACTCGCTAATAAAATTTACATGCTATCTAACTACATTAATCAGTTAATTCTACTTTTTGGATTCCGGGACATTCAAAAATTAATTCGAATGAGCAAGCGGATAATCTCGCAAGATCGGTCATGGAGTCCAATGTTTACATTGACTGGATTGCCTCAGAAGACATTCATAAAAATATATATCGAAATAGAATTCAAAAAATCAATGAAAAATTTTACTTAAGCAAATATTTTGAAAAATCGGGAAATATTCCGACCATTGATATCATTTCAAAGTGGACAGAGAATCGAAGAGAAGAAATCTTAAGCAGTCGAATTTTCAGTAAAATGATTATCACTCCAGGCCTTCTACATAAATTTAACTTACAGGATAATGCAATGTGTACCACATGTAATTGTATAAATGATTTGGACCACATTATACTAAACTGTAGCAGATATACTAGATATCGAAATAAAATCTGGTCTATTCTTCATATTGATCCACATTCCACTATCACGTTTAGAGATGTTTTGGAAAAAGCAATGTATAACAAATCAACTTCCAGAATCTTTTTAAAGGGAATGAAATATTTTAGTATTTACTAATCTATTAAGCTTTTTCCTACTTTTTCTTCTTTTTTGAGGGATCATAGCCTGTGTTGCTCTATATCCCCTTCAACTTTTCAATCAATCAACAGTTTATTACATTCTGATGGATAGTTGCGTAATAATAAACTTTTGGATACTTTAAGCCCGGATATCTTGTATAATGCAAGGGTAGAGCGCAAATTAATGCTTTAATGAACACATCAATATTATGATGTGACATAGCCATCTGTCGATAGCTATGACGTGGGGGTTCCGCGTAAGTTAGAGGTGTGGGATTATCGGAAGGATGAGACATTCTATAATTCTTAATATATGACTTTTATTAAGAATTTAACTTAATTTACTTATATAACGAACAAACTTATTTTAAGTGAGAATAAACCAAAGTATGCCGATTTATTTAAGTCAGATCGCACAGCTAGGTCACTTATCAAAATATAATTAATTATCTGCCTAATCTCGCTTTCTATAATATACTAGCTTTCGGAATATAATCCTCCTACCTTGGTTGAAGACTCAACGATTCTGATACTTGCAGGTATACTCGTATGCAATCGTTCCTCTTTGTAATTATTAACGAGGGTGGGCGTCTTCGTGATTCTTGGGTAGGCCATCTAATCTCACTTCCACTTGTTCCACACTAAGCTTTCTCTAAGATTGCCATTATTTCTCACTAAACTTTCTATCCTTTTAAAGGATATCTTATTTGAATTGTTGCTTCGTTTTTCCTCTTGGAATTGGGTTGGAAAAGTTTTGCCATTAATCGTGGCCGCCAAAGAACGTAGGAGTTATGTTAGAAGAAGAACGCGAGAGATGTCACAATGATAAAGCTTTTAATTAAAAAAATACAGTATTTCCTTAAATTGTCGTTATTTAAAGTAGCTATAGCATGTTGAAGTGTTTTCAATATTTTTTTAAGATATATTTCCGTGATTGTTTTTTTTTTTTTTTTTGATGGAGTTTCTGGAAACACTTTTTAGTTTTAAAGGTTTCATAAGTCAATAAAGTTTGAAAACCACTGGGGTTTAGTGGAACTTACTTACCCTAAACGGCTAAAAGATACAAACCAGCTGCTCTGGTAGCAACAGTTCCGCACTCTGTATTTTTTTTTACAGGAGAAAACAAGCTTCACCATAGTTTGTTTAAGCAGGAAATACCTATTTCCAAAATACTTAAAAATGTGAAAGATACAAAAATACCGATAAAAAAATATAGAATAAGAAAAAAAGAAATGGTATTCAAATATGCTTACGAGGATAAGATGTACAACAGATACCTCCAAAACAGATATACAAAACAAAAAAAATACAACAAGGAAAAAGAAAAATATATAAATAAAGTAACTGACAAAATTTGTCAAAAATATCAGCTTAAATTGCCTGTTTGTTTTGATAACGGTGCTTCTTAATGTTGATACTTTTTTCACATTCTATTTTGCATAAATGAATTACATTTTTCGAAAAGAAAATGAAATCCATTTCAGATTATTTTTTAACTAACTACACTTTACCTCAATAAAGCAAAAGATAGAGAGAGTCACGGATTTTAGAAGTTCTAATACATTAATTTAAAGTAGAGATAAACACTTTATTGTTTTTGATGCCACTCGATCGATAGTGTCAGATTGAGGTCTACGAAATTCATCTTGCAAGGGGCTAAACTACATCTGTCGTTAACAACAGCTTTAAGCACAATATAGGTGACAGTACGTTTTGGCTCTAATCCACCTTAATTTTGAAGTGGAACATCCTGGAAGGTGGTCATAGGGACCAACCACCTCTCTTCCATCAACATCTCTAGAATATTTTCGGCTCGACGAATATTTAAAGAGCCTCCATGCCGCATAGGCACTGTACATGGAAGAGCATCCATGCTTTCTCCGTGATTCGAACACAGGTCCTGCGGCACAACAGTGAGTATGACTAACCCCACTTCAGTATCTGGACTGCCCACTGTACCGTCTAGAAGTATTTTTAGTGACATAGAGGGAGGGGGGGTCCTATTTTTAAACATCTTCAGATGGAGAAAGTAAATGATATTCATTAAATATAGTTAGAGGACATGACAACACGTAGTGGTCAGCATCTCTAAAGATAAGATGACTAATCGTCCTCCTTTAGGGAAGACATTCTTTTTTTTAAGTTCTGTCCTTCCTCGGAAAGTGTCCTTCTACTTGTCCTCCTTTTCAATATTTTAAAACTAATCTGTTAATCTCTGTATTCAGTTATGCCTGGCAGAACTATAATGCGTAATGTGCCAGTTCAGTCAACACCTAGAAAAGTGAGTTCAGTTTTTATCGAAAGAAATGCCATATTAAAATCGATGACAATTGTCTGTTTGAAGAAATTAGAAGACTGGATGTGTATTTAATTTCTGATAAATTAAAACAATGGGAAAAATCAACATTTTGAAATTGTTAAAGATGGGTGGAAATATTTAACCATTTCAAAAATGAACACATTCCAAATAAAGATTTAGTTATTCTTGTTAAATTTACGTTGCACCGCCCTGGAACTAGTGGAGCACTTGAAAGAGTGTTTCCAATTGGTTTTGATTTTTGGACAAGTGAGAAATCAAGTTAGAATGTTGATACTTTAACTATAGCACTTACCGTAAAGTTCGATATGAGGGATATTTCTTGTTCTGAAATTTCCTATATATAAGAAAATAATATATTGGAAAAAAAATGTGTGTGTCGGCTCCGACGTACGACTGGAGTTTACTCTTTTAAGTACGGTTATTATATAGTAGGCAAACAGGGTAAATAAACGCATCTCTATAATACTGAAAACCACATGTATTTTTTTATTCTATTTAGAATTTTCATATTGATTCGACAAAATAATACACATCAATTATGTTACATAAATATATGTTACGCATAGTACATGAGTTCTTCCTTAAGAAGGTTGATTTACTTCACTATTAATATAACTGTGAGTATTAATTACATTCTCTCTCGCCATTATTAATGACTCTGACAAGAGGCTTGAAGTAACTAAAGTATGTTACGTGTACGACGCGTCGGTAGATACGTGATTTACGAATCGTGAAAACATCGCATCAATGGTTGTACCATACTTAATCGTCCCCAGTGCTGTACCAGAAACAAAGTCCAAATTAAGCACTGATTTTAATATAATTGTACTAATCTCAATACTTCATCTTGATCGAAATCAATATTGAAATCGCCACCAAGTATGAGTGAAAGTACATGATACTGTTTCCCCAGTAGTTTAGAGCCACTTGCTGTATATGCTAATAATGTCTCGTGAGTATAATCTATAATCGCAGTAACATTCTGGTTGACAGAAATGTAAACTGTGCGACAACAATGGGTTTACCTTTAGGTAAAGTGCATCTCCGCGACACATATATCTCCCAAATTAGATTTAGTTTGATTAACGTGCTGAATATTTCTTCTCACATAACCACATGATTGCCAATAAACTTATGTTGTGAATCGCGCATGTTTTGATAGATGGCGACCCCTCCCCCATGATTAATACTTGATCGTCTATACTGTGTTATGAGTTCAAAGTTTCCAATTTCAACTAATTCCTCATTGTGAAGCCATGTTTCTAATAAGATAAAAAAATGTGTGCTTTTTGCACAATATTACCACGGAGAGCATACATTCAGAGATTTTGGCAGTTGAGAGAAAAGGGAATCATATCCCCTTCATTCATTTTATTAATCATAATTTGATCAATTGAAGTTAAATAAACAGTAGACACAGCCTTGTAAACTCATTTCGTAATGGAAGTATCACTTTGCGGTTTCGTCTGTCGTGGTAAAAATGTTGACGCCCATCAGTAGAAACAATATGAAGTCATTCTTGAGCCGTGACTTTGGATAAGGCTACGTAGACCAAAGGTTGTGAACGTACCTTGCTGTATTTGTAAACAATTTCATCAAATGTTCCTCTTTGCGATTTGTGAATTGTCAAGAAGCAGGCTGGTTTCAACGGGAAATTATTTCTTTCAGCATGAATCAATCTATTTCGTTTGAGAGAAACTGTTGTAGATCTATGGTTGATAGAGAGGAAACATTTATCTACCTATATCTTTTGCATTTGCATAACCAGCCACTTTTCCTCATGCTTCAACATCAAATCCGTTTGGAAATGGGAGCCAAACCTGCAGAACTCTATTTTGATCACCCAATTCAACGTATGACAATTTACCTACAGCCTCATTGGCTACTCCATCAACAAGACGATGTTTGCTTATCATATAGGGTTTATGTACAACGAAAATAATTTCGCGTATGGTAACCCTCCGGTGTCAATCGTACTGAGTTTAAGAAGCTTCCCTCTGGCAGCTCTTTCTTTTGCGCGATCAGCTTGGGAATATTCTAACGGAATATATTGGCTGTGTTGTTGAAATTAAGTTTATTTTTGATAATCATGCTTCGTTACTTTGCTATTCAACGCACCAAGGCAGTATTAAACACAAGGCACCAAATTTGGTGATTTTCATTTATTATAGTCAACTTCTTTCTCAAAAAAGAGCTAAGGCATGAAGTGTCTCTTGGCTCGAAAACCGGTTTTTGACGCCAATTACGTTAAAACATTAGTAAATGTAGTTCGCGAATTTTTTTTAAAGTTTTAATTTTTTTAGGGCTTAGTCTTTAAAATATACTTTCCAAATTTCTCATATAGATAACAAATAACGGTAATTTTTAAATAAAAAAGCTGCATCAATGATTTCTTGTAAAAAAGGTATTAGACAAAAAACACAAAAACTTTTTTTAAATCCGTAATTGTTAAACAGTTTTTTTCAATCTTTGAACAAAACAGAGAAAACAACATTTGACACTTCGAAAAAAAGTTCCGTGTTATTATTTTTATAAATAACGAAGTTATTAAATGTTTAGTTAGAATTTTGAGTATTTGAAAAATCGCAAAAAAAAGTTTTGGGCATTTTATATTTTAAATCACTGATTCTGTGAAAGAACAAAGTGTGAACTTTTGCAGTACAGAATTTCGATACATTACAAAGGTAAGAAATCCGTACAGAACGATTTAAAAACTCTTTTAATAAGAATGCATCAATATTGACTCATTTTAGAAAATATCATATAAAATACAATATTTCGTTATTTTTTTTGTAAAAAGATTTATACCGTATTGTGGTGAAATAAGTGATCTTTCCAATTCTGTGATTATTTTTTGTCTGATTTCGGTAAGAAAAGAATGGTCGTAATTTTAAAAAAGACGAAAAAGTAATCCTTTTTCCTTCCGACAGCAATTTTGCGCATGTGCAGAACACAGCATAACACTTGTACAAATTTTATTCCTCATAATATTTCCATACCAGAGACTTTATATGAAAATCGATTCTTAAAGAGTAAACTCCAAAAAAATCATTCAATGGAAAAATACTTGCTTAAGTAAATAATTAAAAAGAATGTAAGCATAGTTACTGTATATATATTGGCGTGTGTGAATAAATTAATGTATTGACGTTTTACAAATGGTGCCCCACGTTGGGTGCCATTTGTAAAACGTCTGGATGTATGGGAGTACAATTCAAGTTTGAAGTATTGGAATGAAAACAAATGCCAGGTAGGTCAAGAACTCTCTTTATTTTTGTGTGGACAACAGAGAAGACTTAAAATATCACAGGATTACATAAAAGGGCACACACTCGTACAACAACAATAGGTAAACTCATACAGAGGGTGGAACAGACTTCTTAACTAGCTACAACGTAATCCTCACGTTTATAGTTATCCTCCTCCTTTTAACTCTAAAAAATTGGTCACCTTACTAAAGATAGAATCATAATTTAGAGACTGTGGTGGACTCATCTAAGAAGGTGACTTGGCTCCTTCGTTGTAGACGGAGGCATTGATAGCTCTGTTACAGCTAAAGTGCAAAAATCAATTAATCTGCAGATTTGCAAGGTAATCTGCTTGTTAACTAGAGTGATCTGTTAAAATGCAAAAAACTGTTTCATTTCCCAAATTATCTAGATCATTTGCACATTACCTATTGGACACTCGTTAATCTGCACATAACCTACAAGGCACTCCTCATTACAGTGATAATAACGATTTTTGTGGAACAAAAGAAACGTGTTACTGTGTACACTTAGATTAAATGTTGTTTATTTATTGATTGATGTTAAGATATTAATAAATAAATAAACAACATTTAATCAAGTTAATACAATCGAATAATCAACACATTAGTTGACAGAAACTATCATCAATCAATTGAAAAACAAGAATTCGAGGAATCAAACGGTTTATATATAAAATATTATTGTACTGAAGGAAATAAACATGTTTATTTATTTTTCGATATTGAAAGAGAGAATCAAGTTTATACAATCAAGGAAACAACAAATTAGTTGATCGAATCATTCATCGATACAGCGATTGCTACATCCGTATGTGTCGCTATACTGTGTAATATTGGAACTTTTGACATTTAATTTGTTTCCAGAAGGTACTGGTCATCGTAATTATATTCATTTTAAATTAATTGAAAGTAAGTCTTCTTTTTATTGAATACATTTACTTCCTCTGCCACTCTGTTTCTAAATGCTTAGGATAAATTATTGTGGGATGAGTTAACGTTTTCAATCAAAATTCCTAACAGGAAAGGAGAAATACACACTTTTGAACTTAAATGATACGAAAACCACTAATGTGAAGATTATCTAATTAAATAACGCTAGGTTAATACAACTCTCTTTCTCACTCACTGGATTTCACATTTCTACTCTATATCCAGGTGGATACCCCTAGAATATTAGAATTCCTAAAGAGTTTCTTATGAGCTACATATTTTAAAAACAAAAGAGACATGTATTGTTCGTGAGATTGTGTTTTGACCATACCTTTTAACAGGTTCTATATTCACGCCATTCAACTAATCCTAAAGGAGAAATACTTTTCATTGATTGATTGAAGAACCTCTTTCTGTAAAGGAGCTGTGATTTATGTTAATTAGAACTGCTATTTAAAGTCCTGTCAAAGGGTTCTACCTCAAAACGGGAATGAAATGGAGCCAAATCGTGCTGTCGCGGAAAGCTATGGATAACGATAGGAATAAAAAAAAGAAATTATAGTTAAAAAAAACTAAAAAAAACACGCTTTTATAGTGAATTGAACTAAAAAGAAAAAAAAATAATTCTTAATATAAGAATAAAATGATAAACGACAAAATTAATATCATTGGGATAAAAGTGTGGGGTGCCCTATATTAATTGCTATAATTTCTTACTAGTTCTATTCCGAAATGCTGGGTTAATGTTAAAATGTTAGTGTTACAAAGAACCCCCCTATTTTACCACAATGACATTAATTTTCTCGTTAATCATTTTATTATTATATTAAGAATTATTTTTTTACTTTTTATAGTTCGATTCACTATAAAAGAGTGTTTTTTAATTTTTTTAAAACTATATAATTTCTTTTTCTTTTTTTAGTTCGATCTACAATAAAAGCCTGTTTATTTAGTTTTTAAAACTATCATTTATCCTTTGTTGAATTTATCCTTGAGTTTGAAATATGGAGCCGGAATTATATGGCTGCTGGAATTAGCTCTTCAATGGATATTAATTAATGGGTCCGAAGGGTATTTATTCTCTCCTTTTACGGGGCCTCGGATGAGTCTCATATCGTTATATTTCAAAGATTCCGTCTCTATAGATACAGGTCTAACTAATAAAAGTGTGTCAAGAAGAAATATTAAATGTCATTCGTATTATCACCTTTTAAATGTATTGCTATAATGTTAATTTGTATCATCACTTCCAAACGTATTGCTGTATCAAAATTTAAAAAAATATTTAGCAGTTAGAACATATTTTTATCACCTTTTAAATGTATTGCTATAATGTTAATTCGTATCATCACTTCTAAACATATTGCTTTACAAAAATAAAAAATATTTAGCAGTTAGAACATAAACCGCATTTTTTTAGGTTGCACCTTAATCTTTTAGTTGCTAAATCTAAAATTAGTCGTCAAATCCGGAAATGGCATATGGAATTAGTCGCCAAATCTTTAAATCGTATTCATAATTATCCTAATCAGGATAATGGAACAAAATTATGAAATTATTGTATTGTCATCGGCCCTTGACAAGTGTGCAAAATTTCGAATTAATCTGACATTTTAAAGTGGGTAGAAATCGAGTTCAAAGATTCCATTTCATTCAAGTAAAACTTATAAAAGCGTGTTAAGAAACTAGTCCCTTGCTACAGTGAATTTCGTGGGCCTCTTTCTGGCACTGCCGATTAGGTGGCATTGGCAACAACAACACTATTTAAAGTTAAGTGAATTGAGTTAGAGAGAGGGGGGAAATTGAAAATGGCTATTGAATGTGGTGGCGTTACAGTATTTTTTTTCTTTCAAATGGGGCAGTGCAGTGGCGTGACGTTCACCCCCGCAACCTCCACATTGTGGGGAGCAGGAATTCTAGGGGGCCCCAAACCTGACTTTACAGGGGGACCCTAATATTCTCCGTTACACCACTGAGGCTGTGAATTGGTAACTACCATTGCTGGTCTAGTACATTCCTCGGGAGCTGGTATCACTTTTTAGTGTGGCCCCATATAGGTGGATATAAATTGCCGCAACGTAATTTCGACGCCAGTTTCCTTCCCAGAGAAAAGCACCTGAGAAATGTTGTTAGATTATAGCAGTTTACATCTGAATTGTCAGTGTTCATGAAAAAATAATTGAACATTTGGGGGAGGGGGAGTATCTTCATTTATTGAAGAATGCTATTTTTTCAAAAGTACTTTTAGAGCAGATTAAATCTGACTTGCTCCTCATTCACTTAATTTGTTAGCATAATTGTGTATACGAAATAAAAAGTGGTTGTTTATTTCATGATAATTCGTTCTTCTATTAACCCTCACACCAACGTGGGTGAAGGTTCGGTACAACCTGAATTCGTACGAGCACTCATAATAAAAAGATTTATTTTCAAAGTTACAAAGAAGATTGAAACAATCAATTTTTTGAGCTGATCCAAAGAACTTTTTCACAGTTCTTTAAAATCGCATTACTTTCATTTCACTATCAGATTATGAATATTTTAATAAATGCATTCAAAAGAGTTTAAATTTAATTCAAAATCATCGAGAAAAAATGCAATAAAAAGTAAACAAAAAATATCTGAAAAGAAAATGGAGAGGAGGGAGGGAAGATGATGGGAAATTTATATATCACCTATATAAATATATTTATTAATAATATATTTGAAAATTATTTATCTATTAGTGCAAGAATTAAACTGTTGAACGAAAGTAAGAAGGAAAAATATTTTACTTATCCTTGTAATTATTTTAAGAAAGTTTAATTAACTCGTAGTACTTTGTCCTGATACAAACCCTGTAGCCAGAGGGCGTTTTTTATGTCGAGTCCAAGGTTTTATTCCTGGTTTCACTGAAAACCCCACATGTAGAGGTGCTGATGTATGTTAAATTAAAACTAAGCTGATGTACAGGCTCAAAGTCCTCACCTTAGGGTAATGTGGAACTTTGGAGAGTGAGGTATCAGTTAGGCATTATCCTCGTCACTTGACGGAAGCTCAAAATTAAGTGGTCTGACACCAAATGCTCTCGTATTACTTTAAAGTACGAGGGGTGTAACGTAGCAGGCTTCCTCGGGGTGCATCCTGATTAAATTAAACCCATTGCCGCAACAACCTATGAGGACCACGGCCTACTGTGCCTGTTTCAGTTTTTGTGACCTCAGGCGCTGAGGTGCACATGCAGAAGTTCAGGTCAGATAGTCAATCTGACGCGAAAACCCCAGTGTTTAGTTCCCAAGCAAGTTTGGTACTCATCTATCGACCTGTTGAAGGGATTAAAGGCTGAGTTGACCTTGCCCAGCCCGGGGTTGATCCCCGAACCTGTGGCGTGGAAACGCGAGTGAATCCTGGGTAAGACAAAAATCTGCTGCAGCTTTGCTATTTCTTCAGAGTTCTTTGAGTAATATGGCCATTAAGTATAATTTTAAAATGGAAGCTGCGGAGATGCCGAAAGACAAGAATTGAACAATCTTGAACGAGAACTTGTCCTGGATTTCTGAAGCTCATTTTGGACTTTTGACAGGACATGACTGTCTGAGATCTCATTTCTACAGAAGTGGTATCGCCTACTCACAGAACTGGACCTCTGTGTGCCTCTGGTCAGCCTATGACCTCTGAACATTTGGTCGTGTGCCCTGCACTAAAAAGTCTTAATTCTTTTGTATAAAGATATTGGAGAGCATGTGTGCTAATGGCATATGCACTATTTTAGTGTGTGGCATTTGTAAAATAAACTTTAAAGTACGACGTAATCAATATACATTACAAAAAAGAAAGCGTACAATGTAGCGTACCGCTAAAACTCAGAAACGAGTTCCTGTACAATCAATGATCCATTATATGGTGGGGTAGCTCTCTATCCCCCATCCATAAAGAAGGTTCTCCTTTTTACATAAAGGGCATTTTGAGGGCTTAAGGGATGTTATAGATAAATATTCCTGCTTTTAAACTATTAGATCTACAGATTTGAAATTTATCAGGAGCGTTTCTTTCATAGAGTAGAGATCCACTAAAAAAGGGGTTTTACGAAAACACCCCCCCCCCCATGAGACGTTGCGAGTGCTTAAGGGTTGTTATAGAT
>BMAV01017526.1:49864-77646 GCA_019973955.1 Trichonephila inaurata madagascariensis | reverse complement strand
GAGACGTTGCGAGTGCTTAAGGGTTGTTATAGATAAATACTCCTGTTTTTGAGCTATTAGACCTACAGACTTAAAATTCATCAGGCGCGTTCCTTTCATGCAGTAGAGCTCCGCTACAAAAGAGGATTTGCAAATGAGTGAGTGAGTAAGTATTAACGTCGCACTGTTCAGCAACACGAGGGCTTTTGGCGACGGACTTCGTAATTCTGAATCAAGGTCAAGTTACGAGGACTACACCTGAGCTGGCACCCCTCTCTCCTAAATACCACACTACACCAACGGGAGTACGTTTGACCTCTCGACAGATTTATTGTGCATCGCTGCCCTACACGGCGGGTCTTTAGTGGTACTGGGATCGAACTCATGACATGCCTGCCATGATCCGATACCTTGACCACTGGGCTACCGCAGCCCGAGAATTTGCGAAATTGGCCACCAAGGAACGTTGCGAGGTCTTCAGCGGCATTATGGATAAATAATAAGTGCATTCATTAAAAAAATACAAGGACTGTTCAATAAGTAATAAGACTAATTTTACTGCCGATAAAACCACTCATCGGAATGTTAATTCCTGTGGCACAAGAAAAGTTTGTTGTCTGTATTAACAAAGCTATCGATAGATGGCGTGTACAGACCCATGTTCTTGAGTATCACGTGCTCGAACTGAAGCATGTTTGGGGGCGCCTACGAGATGCGGCCAGCTGTCGAAATGGAAGCAAAAATCAGAATCGGAGTCCTTTGATGCGATACGATATGATTAAAGACTGAAACAACAAGGCGACAATATCTTAAAATGCTTCAACACTGCAGATAAAGCTTGGTTGTATCACTGATCCAACCATAAAACAACAAAGCAGGGAATGGAAACATCCATCTTCACCTACTCCCAAGAAAGCAAAAAGTGTGAAATTGGCTGGTAATGACCATAATTTTTCTTTTGATTATGAAGGAATTGTGTAACAACACGCTGTCGAACCCTGTACTACCGTAAACGACTCATACTACGCGAATGTCCTGCGAACAATGATACAGCACGTTAAAAGGAAACGTCCATTGCTCCGAAATGGCTACCTATTGCACCATGACAATGCCCGACTACATATTGCTCGTTGCGTACTGGATGTTTCGCAGCAGAACAACGTAGAGATTTTACCACATCCTCCATACAGTCCTGATAAAATTCCAGTTTCCTTAACTTAAGAAACCATTACGAGGCAAACATTTTGCAAGCAACAAAGCATGTGTAAAGGTTGTGGAGGCGATTTTGATAAAGCTCTCACAAAAAGGGCTTTTACATGTTTTTAAGAAGTGGACAGAACATTGGGATAAATGCATTACGTGTCGCGAAAGTTATTTAGAAAAAGATCATGTAAATGATGACGATTAAAGGTATACTTTTTTTTTATAATTTTAGTCTTATTACTTATTGAACAGCCTAAGTAGTTCACATTTTTATATACATTGTTTTGTACCAGGTTTTACTCTCCTTGTAATTCCTATATAAATTAACCTGTGTGAAGAGCGGGTACTTCAGATAGTTAATAATAAAAGCAAACGAGAATTACATCGATATTAATTTTAAAAGATTAAAATCGACCAATTTATTACGAAATAAAATGAGATTGCTAGAAAAATTGAGAAGAAAAACGAAACCTATGGCAAAAAATGGAGATACATATAAAAGAGTAATAAGGGATTCTAAAATATAAAAACGAAATTGGAAAGGAAACTGGATCGGAATTGGAAATTGGACTTTTTAATTATTTGGAATGAAAAAAAAACCGCTGCTATTTGCATGATTTTGAATGATTTGCTACATTAACGTTATTCAATATCATAAAAAAGATGTTTTCATGCAAAATTGTGGAATAAATTAAAAAACCGGTTTAGATTTTTTTTAAAAAAATCTGTTCTTTTCAGCAGAAATTTAGGAAATTTATCTTAGCTAAGATCTTGTTTGAATTCACACACGTGTTGTAATTTTTTACCAGACTCTTCTTGAAACTCTTAAATGGTCATAATACCTTAAGAATAAGTATAAATAACCCTAAAGATACGTCAGTGACCCTTTCGTAATTTTGAAACGATTGACTCGGAAGCCAATCAAAAAGGGTTTTCAAGATACGATTTTGAACTTATCTCTTTTGTGATATAAAGGTTTGAGAATTTATTTGAGTTTGTTTAAAATCTTCTCCTACCGCAAGATTCAAATAGCGAAAGATAACAAACCTTAGTTGTGAGTAAGGTATATTTTACTTTATCTAATTTTAGCACGTGTGTTTATTATATGTTCTAATAAAACTCTTTTTCTGTTCTATACTTATTAAAATTTTATACGCATTTATTAATTTTTGTTGCGTAATGAATAAAAAATAATTTAAAGAAATAAAATCTGCTGAAATAAAGGGTTCTTTAAATGTATATAAATATATTTTTAGTGAATTTAAGTTAATAACATATTTAAAAATGCAATGCCATGATCATAAACGGCGCAGTTATATCTCCAAAAATAAAATTGTGGAATTTAATCATGAGATCTGCATTTAACACACATTAAATTTGAAAAAAAATTGTCGTCCTTCTCATGAATGTTTTTGTTCAAAATGCATTTCTTTGATAAAAATTAAATTCTGAAGATTAAAAAGAAACTGAATTTACATTATGCTATAATTTCTAATTTTTATTTGATGTTTAAGAGATTTAGAATAAATAATTTTTGATATATTCTCACCTTTTACGTGGAAAAGTTTTGAAAAATATTCATAATTCTCTCAAATTATTCAAATGTTTAGCTGTTTTTCAAACGTATTTAAATTTTAGTTCGGAATGTTACATTAAATGTAATGCTTTTATAAAATTACTACTCATGTATTACCATTAAATAAAGAATTTGACATTTTGGTTTTCTGAGTTTAATTAACATTAGAATAAAGAGAAATATATATGAACTTTACTGAGTAGCATTTTTACAAATGTACTCCGAATATTTTTTTAGTTGTAAAATTTTGGTATATATTAAAAAAATTCCATGCGTGTAAATTTTAAAATCATATTACCAAAATACAACTTGTAAAGCGGCTTTTTTGTACTCTGGTTCTTAATCAACCCGTAAAGAGTATTTTGAAAAAGAAAAAAAAAAAAACGGTTTGAGAAAAATGATTATATTAAAAAAAAAATGATAAATGCAAAATACAACTTAGAAAGCAATAGAAGATATTATAAAGTATAATTTGAATAATCGCTGTTTTTAATAATTCATAAGTTCTTGAAGTATTTTTCAGTAATTTTTTCCCTGTTAATTCAACTTTTCTTTGTGCCTTGTGTACCTTCAAAAGAATAAAAAAGGGGAAAAAAACCACCAAGACAATCTAAAACAACTCAAATCTGAAAAATGTGTTGCTGGAAAAATATATAATAAAGGTAGAAAAAAATCTGTGTAATTCTTTTATTAAATTTAAAACAGTGTATTATCCTTCTTTTATTTATAGACATATGGGGAATCTTGTAAAAGAAAAAGATCTTATCATCATCATTAATAATGCAACAATATTTGTTTGCACAAAGTACAGACATAAATCTTTAAGATAGTTTAACTTTATGCGTTGTTATATTTGTATAACTTGTGTTATATAATGCATCAAAATTTCCTGCTTGAATAATATTATATCAAAGTATTCTTATCATTCATAATTTGCTGATATACATATGCATACAGATCGTTACTCAAAAATCTTATTCTATGAAAAAAATAGTGAAATTATTAACTCTTTTATTAAAAGCCAATTTAAATAAAATTCTATTGTCTTATTTTTCGAGAAATTCTTGTATACCTTTCTGTTTGTTCAAAATTACTTATTGAAATTCATCATTGGAAATTTTTTTGACAAGAATTTGATAAAAACTTTAAATAAATTTTTTTTTCTTAAAAAAAAAGGCATCTCTTTGCATCTTCGCAGATGCTTTCATCTGCGAACTATTAATATGCGTGCTAAATGTTCACAAGCAAATTAGAAATTAGATAGAGATTAGGAATAGAAATTGGAAATAGAAACAAATAAATGAAAAAAAACATGCATGTGAGAGGGAAAAATAATCAATAGAAATTTATTTAATTATTAATTGAATTACACATTTAAATAAATATTAGTAATGATTACATTAAAAAGAATCGACATGTTTATAGCTAACTAAGTAATAGCAAATACACTAATCAGAAATTAAGGAAAAATCACAAAAAATAGCGATAATTCGCCCCAAAATAAGCCAATCTCATTGAAATTTGAATATGTTGTTAAGTAAAAGGATACTACAATACGCAAAATTGCGGCGATACAATCCGAATACGTCATTTGCGAGGAGCATAAAAATGGATGTCTCAGAGCAAGGCGGTAATTGTCGCTGCGTATGAGAGATTAGAAATCTGGTATAGCAAAATTGTAACAATGGCCTCCAGGCATCATTTGACCGAAGAACTGCAATGGTGAGCCATTGGAAGTCTAGAGACAGAAAAAAGTCAGATAGAAGTATCTAGAAGGTTGGTTGTGGGTCCGTTTCGGATTCATAAACTTTTGGATTTGAATGACAATTGATCCCATCTCTCCTCCAGAAAAACTCTTTTTAGGTCCTAGATAATTCTGAAAAGTGGAAGGTGTGAATTCTTTTTACTCACACTAGAGTTTCGATACTCAACCTGCGGCCCACTGAACCCTTCTGTGGCTTTGCACTGACAAATTCAATTATTTAAGAACAATGCATTAAAAATTTAGCGAGAAATTCTATCAGTCAAGCAATCAAATATATCAATTTTGTTATTGGTGTCATGCTGGTACGAATTGCGAGGTAACTTATTTTCTTTTTGTAATTGCAGCGGTTAGTGATTACAAGTAACAGTGGAGTAGTGACCCTTTTATGAGCGAGACTAATTTTTATTTAACTTTCATGTCTGCCAAGTGAAAAATATCTGAAGTATACATGTTGTTTAGAGACGGTAAGGACTTTGACTATTTCGAAAGAAAAGCAAACATGGATCAACAACTTGCTTGATTTGTCGTGAAAATGTTATATTTAAAAATACACTCATGTCCATAAATGGATAATTCACAGTCCCATGGAAATCGAACTCTAAAATATATATAAATATATCACCCGTAAAATGACTACATACATCTTCAAGAATTATATGCAAATTGCAGGAAGCCACCAGATGACACCAATATAGGTCACAATGACGAGAGTGAGAGGAGGATATATAAGAAATACAGGCAAAGAAGTAAAACTTTTCACAAACTCTTTATAAGCATTTCTGTGCAATAATAGCATAGTTATGACACAAAAGACGCATTTAGATGATTTTTTATGTGGTAGAATCATCACAGCCGTCTGGAATGTAAGCGTACCCAGCTGAAAGTATCCGATGAGCTTGAAATTCCCTAGAGTGGATCTGGCAACGATTCCAAGATGATGGTAATATGAGTAGACGTTACAGCACAGGTCGCCCCCGAATTACAAAGCCAAATGAGGACCGGTATTTGGCAGTTAAGCCGCATTCACAACAAGGCGTACAAACGTTGAGTGTTAAGTGTCTAGCCAATCAGAGTCTTCCTCTCGCCCGAGAAGTCTCTGATTGGCTAGACGCTTAACACTCGACGTTTGTACGCCTTGGTGTGAATGCGGCTTAACTGCCAAAAGAAACAGACAGATCACAGCATCAGACCTGTCTCGTCAGCTCTCTTTATCCACTGATACGACAGTTTCAAGGCAGACCGTGTACAGACGCTTAGGGCAGATTAGTCTACAAGCTTGTAGACCTGTCAGATGTATTCCACTTACGGCAACTCACTGTCGCCTGCGATTAGCCTGGAGTAAAGAGCATACATTGTGGACACCGCAACATTAGGCTTGTGTGATATTTTTCGACGAGTCCAGATTATAGCTTGTAGTCTGATTCTCACCGGACTTTCATATGGAGAGAGCCAGATACCCGTTACCACCCAGAGAACATCATTGAATGAGACTATTTCAATGGTGAAGGATTGCTCGTTTGAGGGGGGGGATTATTCTGGGTTCTAGAACCAACCTGCATGTTCAAATTGGAACCATGGCAGGCCAAATCTATTGGGACGTCATTCTGGAGCAACATGTAGGTTGCTTTGGAGCGCCGTGAGCGCAGAATTTATGTTTATGGATGACAACGTCTGTCCTCACCGTGTAAACATCGTAAACGAATGCCTTCAGTCGGAGAATATCACCCGTATGTACTGGGCAGCAGTCTCACCGGACTTGAATCCAGTAGATAATGTGAGGGTGATGCTTCATTAAGGAGTTGCAGACCATAAACCACATGTCTACAGGAACTTCGGAGAGCATTGCTTGATGAGTGGTGTAATATTCCCCAAGATACGATCGGTAATTTCATACTCAGCATGCGTAAACGTTGTACGAACTGTATTGCATCATCTGGGAGGAATATTATGTATTAACCATCATACCAAGCATGTAGTATTGGTTTTTGTAAATAGGTTTTTTTTTTTTTTTTTTTTTGTAATTTGCTCCAGGGAGCCCAAGTCACAGTTTCTATTAATGATATCAAACATGTAGCATCTTTTATTGTTGTTTACCTTTTGTTTTTATTAAAAGGCTTTACAAATAAGTCACATTTGTTTTGCTTCTGACTCTTTCATTGTCTCACCTCACCACCATTGATATACCATCTCATTCCATTATTTAAACGTCGATTAATACTCATTCTTTTTCTCGAAAAAGGCAATTAGTATTTGTTTTTTAACCCCCCTGAATATTGTAAAGAATAAAAAGAAAACTTGAAAGCTGCCGAGGTGTGTGAATAAACCAAACGTGGAATTTAACGCATGCGCTTACAGAGTATTTTTTCCCTAAATGCTTTGTAAGCGCCCTTTCAAGTAAACCCTTTAAGGTATCCGACTACGTTCGGAACCGTGATTTTAAAAAAGTGCATAAATGGATAATTTTCATCATATTTAGTGTCACTTAGATTAGAAGACATGTATAAAATTGTTTTAAGGACATTTTGACAAAAAAAATTATTTAAATACATTTCGGCAAAAAATTAACTTAGAATAACTTTTTTTCAAAATGTTCTCCTTTTGTGAAAAATGCTTCTTTTATAATAATATTTTCCCTGTATATAGCTCAAACCTCCGTACAGAGGCTCAACTATGATTTTTGAAAAATTCACATTATTTTCAGAGTTACAACCAATTGAAATTATTATCGGCGTTTTTTTCTTAAAATTTCTCCCCTCTGTTGTCGTAAAACATGGATAAACCCACTTCTAAGTTAAATATTTCAAAAATTCTAGTTGAGCCTCTGTACAGAGGTCTGAGCTATATACAGGCAAAATATTAATACAATAAAAGCATTTTTCACAAAAGGAGAATACTTTGAAAATGGATCATTTTATGTTCATTTTTTGCCAAAATATTATACTTCAATAATTTTTTATTGTAAAATTATTCTTAAAACAATTTTATATGCATTTTCTAATCTACGTGACACTAAATATCATAAATATTATCCATTTTTACGGTTTTGCAAAATCACTGTTCCGAACGTAGTCGGATACCTTAAGCTGTTAATTCTTTTTTGGCCCAGATGTGTTCCAAACAAAGCATAATACTTAGCAGGATGCGAAAATGGAAGAATTTTTCTTTCAATTTTTCAATTTAAAAATTTTCACACTATCTTTTATTTTATAATTGTGAAACACAAGACCCCTAAATGTTTGTTTTTTATAAGTACACACTGCATGCCATAAAGAGTGTTTCATATATATTAAAAGAATTTCTCTCATACTTAAAGAAAAAATTTCGCCTTCGTACCTTTTTTTCAAACGGTTGAAGATTTTGTGTATGCATGCATATGTATATGCACACACGATTTGAAGCATGATGTAATACTAAGTCTCACACTGCAATGGAGAAAGAGATATATAATTTCGGCATTTTTGGATTATCTTTCTATGTTCATTTCTTCTCATGCAGCACGTTGCCCATTGCTGTTGCCTAGCCAATTTCTTTTCTTTATCGAATATATTCAAGAATTTAAATTGCTGCCTTCAATGAAAAATTCCGCCTTCACCACAAAGAAAATCTCGGATGAGATATAAGAATTAAAAAATATGTGCAAATCAAAGATATAAAGATGAAAATATCAGTGCCCTTGCAGCGTTCGAGCAAACTGGTTGTGGCCAACTTACGGTAGCCCGTACGGTGTGAGGGTAACTAGTTAAGGGGTTAGCATTCACGCATACATCATACCTAAGTGATTATTACTAAAAACTTGCATAACTTTTTTCTTTGTAAATATTCGTTTTAATTTATTTTTAGTGCTTTTCGAGGCAGTTCACTGAATATGCGAAGCGACTTAATTCTCTTAGTTTTAAATACAAATTTACTTAATGCTCTCGTTGAAAATAATTTAAAATGTTATTTTATTTATAATTGAATGGTAGTATCATTTTTGGGTTTTTTTATACACCTTGTTTTACATATTTGTGATTTTGCAGGCGAGATAAGACTTTTTATCTTATTTTATTTTTCGCGTTTTAACTTTTAAATTTAAATTTTATCGTATCACTTGAGATAAAATACTATTTTATCTGGATCCTAAACTAGTAGTGTGACCCAGTTTTTGAAAAAGTAGCCGAATAATCATTTTTCTTTAAGAAAAATTTATTTATCATTTTAACTTTGTAACATATTCGTAAGTAGAAGGTCAAAGAATATAATCAGATCATAAAAAAATCAATATTTTGAAATATATATATTTCAGATTCCACCACAAATATTTTGATATTATACTTGAGTTTAAAAAAAATATCCCTTTAAATTTGACGAGAAGACTGCATGTAAAAACTTCTTCATTCACTTTAGATAAAACAGTTAAACATGAACACCCACAATACATACATATTCAACATTTGGGTAGAGCTAGTGGATTTAAACCCCATATTACATTGTACTCCAACTAATTTAACGAACTTTTTCTAATAAGGTTAAAATTATGGATTTAGACTTGCAACTAATTATTAATAAAGTAGTTAGTAATAGTTATGATGCAAGGGAAGCATTTTTATTCCACGCATTTTTGGAAGAGAAATTAGTATATATAGAGTTATAGAAATATAATATTGATTTTTTTTTAATTCGAAAACCTAATTTAACTACGCATAAAATGGACAAATTCAAGAATAATAAGGAATTATTTCGTTGCTGTTTGGATCATGATTACCCGGAAAAGTTTAAAATCATTTACACATCAAAAATACATTGGTCGTTTTGATTTGATACTTCTGATTCCATACACAGCACTAAGATAACAGAGTCAGCTTGTTAGAGGTCAGACTAAGAAGATTAAAAATCCTTTTTCTCACAGTTAACACTTTCCGACACACGTTTTAAGGTAAGGTATGTTGTTATCCAATTACAAATTTCAGCATTTTATACAAGCAACCTATTAAGAGCCAACCAAGTTGAAGTTTTTGCTTATTATACTTTTTTTTCTGTTAGCATATTTTTTATTATCCGACCGAGTTGCAAAAGCGGAAGGCTTGTGCCATTTAGCTAGTTTTACCTCTTTTATTTTTCCTAAATCCGGAATTATTTGGTTCGAATTTTAGTTTTTCTATCCATATATATGTTCTACTTCTACTTACACATTTATATTGAACTTCTGTAGAATTTTTCATTTTTACATTTATTATTTACAGTTTTCATATTTTTAAAATTATTTTAAGTTTTTCTTTATACATATACTTATATATCTATATCTATCTATATATCTGTATCTGTAAATCTATCTGTTTATCTATCACAGTATGTGTTCGCTCTAGTAGGCCTCCGCCATTAATGTTTATTGTGTAACGTTGGTATAAGTTTTGAAATTTTGGAGCTTTCCTCTGCTTTGAAGCTTTTGATTTTTTTTCTTTAATGTTTGATACTTTTATTTCATCATTACTTGTATAATATTATATATATATTCTATACAGTGATAATCGTTTAATACTAGACTGAGAGGACTAAATATTTTTTCGTGTTAAACGATATTTCAAAAAAAACATATATTCAACAAAATTTAAGTATCTTAGAGTACAATTTATTTAAATATATGTATATATATATATGTGTCGCGCAGGGAAATTTCGAAATTAGGTATTTTATCAAATCCCTAAGGGAGATAATCAATTCACGGAAGATGTTAAAATAAGAACTCTGTAAGGTGATTCCCCTAAGGAAAATAAGTGATTTGATCCAATCCCTAACCTGTTTCAGTGAAATAATGAAATAATACTGTCAAGAGTTTAAAAATGTTTATTTGGCACAAATACTTTGCATTATTAAAAGTAGAGTAAGTAACACAACAATAAAATCATTGAATTACAAATTATTGATTCGAGATTAACAAATAATTAGATAATTAGACTGGTATTTTTTTAAAGGATGTTTGTTGAAAAATTTCAAACATTTTTTTCGTGAATAAATAAAAATGAATGTGTGTGTGTTTCTCTTATACCTTCCTAAGCCGTTCATTCGATTGTGATGAAACTTCGGGGAGTGGATTTACACATGTCCGCGAAGCTTTCTGAGTTAATAAAACTATGTTCCGATAGATGCCCAAGTGGAGTTGTGGGGTATTATAAAGGGCGTTATGGATAATTGTTTCCATTTTTAAGCTATTAGACGTACAGTCTTAAAATTTGGTAAGCAGATTCCTTTTATAGAGAAGATATCCGCTACAAAATAGTTTTAGTGAAATTCAACACCCCACCGAAACAAATTCGATCAGAGTTTGATTTTCTCTATATCTGAACACATTTTTCTGCTTTAGGTACTTGATAAAATAGAAAAGATAGATCGATAACAATAATAAAAATAAGTGCAGCCTTTCTCACGTAGTGTTTGGGCGCTACTGTGTGCCCACCCCCTCTCACGTCAGAAGCACGGACGAGGGGAGATGAGAGGTAAAAGGGAGTGGTAACAAGCGAAAAGAAAGCTCTGCAAATGCTGACTAATTCATTTGATCATTTCACTAAAACAGTTCAGAGATTTGATCAATTCACTTACTTACAACAGGGAAACGACCTCAAAGAGACGTTATTTTAGCACCTTCCATAAATTGATCATTTCCCTTAGGGGTTTGATGAAATCCATAATTTCAACATTTCCCTGCGGCATATGCATATATTTAATAAAAATCAATGAAACAAAAACAATCACCAGAACTTCAAGGGGAAATTTAATACAAAATTTTCAAGTTTTTTTAAAAAACAAAACATTTATCTTGAAACATTTATCTAGAACATTTATCTTAAAACTGATATATTTTTTTGTTTTTGTTTTTGCATTGTCCTTTTTAGCATTAAATTGTCAAAAAAGTGTTCGATTTCGTCCATTTTTTATTCATTTTCCCTTGGAATGTGCGTCTAAATAGCTGCACATACTTTTCATGATGTTCCTCATTTTGGATGCCGAGGGAACAGGAGCTGTATTAATCATTACATTATCACTGTCGCACTCTGCAACAACGATAATTTTTTGAGCTTTGAATAAACTACAAAATGTCTTTGCCTGCCATAATTGAGGTTGTACACAGTCCATCATCTACTGCATCGTGTTCTTCCGAGGATATAGTAGGGCAGTCCACAGAAACTTTCACAAACTTTTCATTAAGTGTTGTCTCAGTTTCAATATCCTCCCTCTTCAAAAGGGAAATATTTTTCCGTGTTAAGCTATTTTTAATTTGTGTTAAGAGGAAGAAATACATGTAAATGCAAGTGGTTTGTCGGAATTGTTGTATTATTTCGTGTTAACTGTTATTTCGTCTTAAGCATTTTCGCATTAAACGTATTTCACTGTATATATATTATATAAACGTTTAAATGTAAACTAAACACAAATTTAAATTTGTGTTGTTCAGTTACTCCAGGATGTTGGTAAGATCCCCATACCTTGTAATACAGTTATTACATACACGCATCCGGATGTTGTTCATACAACACATATAAATAATTTAAGGTATTTCAAAATAATTGAAATTTTTATTGAGTTTTTCCCCTGAAATATATTACTCAAGTATTTAAGATGACTAAGTTTGGGATCGCGTAATTTTGAAAAAGCATATGAATGATTTTTTTTATATATACATGTTAAGTGTCACTTGAACTAGAAAATATAAATATAAAATAGTTTTAAGAACATTATTACATTAAAAAATTACTTAAGTGCAGTTTTTTTGGGCAAGAAAATGCAGAAAGATGTCAAATTTTCAAAACATTCTCCTTTTATTAAAAAGGCTTCTATAATAATATTTTGGCTATATATAGATAGTACTTTCAACAGATAATGAACTAGCGCTTTTTCGAAAAACTCACATTATTTTCAATCAATTGAAATAATGGCCGAAGTGCATAGTCCATAGCCATTATGAATATAAATCCCTTTCTAAATTATACATTTTAAAAATCTTAGTTCACACCCAGTATAAAAGTCTCAGCTATATTAAATCAACTATTAGCGTTATAGAAGCATTTTTCATAAAAGGAGAAGGTTTTGAAAATTTGTCATCATTTTTTGCCCATTGATGAGCACTGACAAATTCGAATACTTGTGGTATCACTGCTCCAACAAAAAAACTTTCCTGATGATTTTCTGAATCAAGGTATTCTGATGTTTATACTATTTTGCAGAACTCTATGAGATTGCATATGTTCTAGAGATTGTTGACTTGCTGATTACTCATGATCCAGATCGGCAATATATGTTCCAGAAATAAACTATTTACCAAAGATTACAGCGAAATATAAAATTGGGGCAATTTACGATAAAATTAATATTTTTTTCGTCACTTTTCTGGAAACCTGAAGTGGTGTATTTTTTCGTAATTATTTATAATTGCCTGAAATGGCAGACTATTAATAATTACGATAATGGTATTGGATATTAAATTATATTCATCGGTTCATTTACATTTACAAATAAAGTTTCGCTGATCAACATCAAGGTAACATCTCCAGCCAATATTACTTGAAAGAGTTAAGAAATTCAGAATGGGAACTAACCAGACCAGTGCAAGGTTTAAATAATAATGCATTTAAAGAACGAGAAACGAAAATCAAGAATTCCTCTTTCGAGTAGAATAAACTGTCTTTCTTCCATTTTGAATGAAAATCATATTGTAAGAGTGGATGACAAATTAAGTCATTAACATTTAAATTTTAATTAAAATCATCAAATATTACTGTTGTAAAGTCATAATTGAACTAAACTTATATTTCAGAATTTTCCTAAGCAATGCTTTCAAACCTCCAAAGCTAGAGGCATAATGTGGTCTTGCAATTGCGGTATGGAAAAGAAAAACTATCGTTTAAAGATAGTGAATTATTGGATAGTATCTGTTTCATTAACAATCCAGTTACTTCCAAATAAATTATGGGCGATCATTTATCAGGAAAAATAGCTTCAATTTTTTTTAGTTATATGAGATTAGATTTTTGGGGTTCCTTTTGAAATAAAGCATAATAATAAGATAAACTGGATGTTTCAATAGCCAAAGGAAAACACATATAAAAAAATCAATAATCTTTTTTAGCTTAGCCTTTCAATTACTATCAACTTCAGTTATAGCTAATGGGAAGCGAGTCAATTTTAGTATACTCTAAGTATTTGTAAAAAAGAATAATTATCATTTAATACGAATACTCAGCTTGATTTCTTGAACTCGAATTTCAAGATACCAACTCCATTCTCTGGAAACACCAGCAACACAGAATGAATATTCAATTGTAAGATTAAATTGCAGTTTATATTTAAATTGTAATTTAATTTTACGTCCGATTGCTATCATCCTCCGAGTACTCAATTCTCTTAACTGTAAATAGCAGTTCAATTTTGCATACGTCAAGCTTTGTATACGTTGCTTTTACAGAAAAAGCTTCACAAACCAAACAGTTTATCGGATTTATTTCCCGTTCAGAATTAGAGTATAACAATGTTATGAAACGTCCCAATATAGCTAACATCATGATTTAGTTAATAATTGGATGGACATTTAACTAACATCTAGCAACAAAAGGTATTGAATATAAATTCATTTACCCTAAAGCACCTATCTTCGATGATTTGTGTGGTGTGAAATCATTCAAGTATTATCTAAAATAATATTAAAAAAAAAGCTAGATTAACGATAGCAGAGTTCTAAACAATTCCATCAAAAAGGAAGATTTATTGAATTCTTGTCCTTAATTTTCATTAATAACTCTCCTACCAACATACGCGGTTTTCAAGCAGTAAACTCAGACTTTTCCTTATCTGGCATATCCATTGAGGCAATTTCCTGAACCACAATTAATGTACATTAGCAAATAAAGATTATATCGATGATGGAGTAATGATGACGATAATTTCACGTGGTAATTTTGAATTCATTGATTGTCAATTTGAAGTCCCTCGTGAGCAGTTGGCGGTGGACTTCTTAATATGTGGTTATTCCGGAATAATGATAGTAAATTATTCAATACACATCCAAAATTGTTAAAAATAGCAATAAAGAAAAGACAATACAAAATCAGGAACAATGGTTTCATTAAAATAGGATAATTTACCTCCCTACAAATGGATGCTGGAACAAATTTTAGAAATTGTACCAGGAAAAAGATGATAATGTTAGGGTTTGCTAAAATCAAAGTACTTCAAATGTTCTCCTTCAAACAATATATTTAAATTACATGTATATCTTATTAATAAAATCTGGTATCTATATCCATGTTGTTTCCTTATTTGTGGTTTTTCATAATAATACGTTTTTGTAAGTTTTAAATTTAGGGAAAAATGCGAACTGTATTGAAAAAAAAATACTATTAGTTTTGGAATATTTACTATAAGACTTTGAAATATCCTTATTATTATACTGCTGCAATAAAAAATCGTTCTATTTGTGTTTGGTGTTTTACATGTTAACTATCTGCATTATATTTTTCACACAATCTTGTAATGCTCCGCATTTTGCAAAAAGGAGTTTCGATCTCGAGTACACACCAAACGAGGCGAGTACGGTCAAACCTGTTGTTTTTGTGTGGAGGATAGCGACCGCTTAAAAATGCGCACGCACACACACACATGACACAATATAACACATTGATATGACTCAATATGACACATTGATATGACACAATATTACACAAATATTGATATATTGATTTAACAATTGAAATTTTTATACCGTAAAATAAGGATTGCATAAAAATAAGACTTCCTTAGAAGATATTTATTAAATGTTATGAGAGAAATTGTGAGAAAGTGCATTTTTTTAGAGGCTGAAGGACTAGGAAATCTTTAGAGATAACTGACAGGTAAAACGAAGAACTATTGTTCTACAGATGCTGTAAAAAAGATAATTACTTAACGTCACCCCCTACACCAACCCTTCAAGTCCTTTCCATAATTCTAGTCCATTCCCGTATATACAAAGAATAGAAATTATTTCAATATTATAGCTGATACTTATCACACTTTGCATATTATAACTCTCGCTGATAAAATATAAGTGATTCTAAGCAGTAAAATCTACACATTGTTATAAGAAACTTACTTATGTCGAATCATTATGCTAAATATCATGAAATGCTTAAGAAACCGCTAAGAAACAGGGTTGATTGTATTTCATATAACAATCCTAACTATTTTGTGTGGGACTAAACTATCATGAAAGAATCTATATTAAGTCCTCATGGATAATGCATTCAGTATTTTAACGAAGCATGTTTTTAATGAAATTCATTAAAGTTACAACTCTTCAATAATATTTATTGAGATCAGTTTAACTTAAGCGATGGATTGTTTCAATTATCTTCTCATTCAATCAATATTGTCAGCCTCTAACTTTCTCGTGTGAAAATAATTAAAAAATTGTGTTAGTCCTTTAGTAAGCTGATTTTAAAAGTCTTGTTCTTTGACTTACGCTTCTGAAAACAAAAGTTACACAACCTCTGACAATAAAGTTCGATGAATAGTCCTGTAACATTAGCATAGATGAAATATTAACGAAAGTTACCTTACTGTCCTTCGAAATAGTCACCTCCCATAACTATGTACCGCTGGCATCTGCTATAGATGCCCTGGAAACTTTGCAAGAAGTCTTCTTTTGCGATAGAGCTCAAAAGCCTCGTCCCGTTTCATTGGATGTCAGAAATATCGTCAAATCTCTTTCCTTTCAAAGCGAGTTCAAGTCGTATGAATAAGAAGTCTGGAAGATTGAGATCTTTCAAGAATAGTTGATGTTCAACTTGCCCCCCTCCCCCCCGTTTGTTTTGTTTTGTTGCCAGGAACTGTTTGACTGTTGAACTGTTGACTGTGTGAGGGCAAGCGTTGTCGGTCACAAAAGAATCATAAACCTTGTTGTCCATATTGGGGTCATACCCTGCGTAGACGTTTCCCGAAACAGGTCAAAACTTCAATGTATCTTGAAACATTCATCGTCCAGCTATCATGCGCCCAATTTATCGACGATCTTTCGTGATTAATTTCATCCCTTTCTGAATGTTTTCGTCACTGACGGAGGTCGACGGTCTTCCGCTAGGGGTTTTGTCAGAAACACTTTCCCGGCCTTCTCGAAAACGGGCGAACCACTCGTACACACACTTCATAGAAAGTGCTTGATCTTCATGAACACGTACCAGCATCGCATAAGTTTCTTTCGGTGTCTTGCCAAGCTGAAAACAAAACTTTAAAATGATCTTTTGTTCATTCATTTTCATGTTCTCAGTTAAAAACCAACACACTGAACAAGCACTTTGTAAAATAAGTCTTACATGGAACACAAACGACGCTGAACTGAACAATGGTGGGGACAGATGGTCAACACCTACCTATATGCATGTGCAGCGTTTTGTTTCGCCAGTGTTGCCAGATCGGCTGTTCTGACTTCATTCACCGAACTTTATTGTCAAGGGTTGTATCTTTAAGTCAGGAGCAGTGATTTGTAGAAATTGTAAAGTAAATGTTACTCCAGACCCCTATTTTAAATATTCAAGCATGTTTGGTAAAAAAATAAAAATTTTAACTATAATAATATGAATTTAAGCTTCAATTTATCAAAAAATAATTAACTAAATTTCCTGTATACTTTTATTGAAGAGTAAATAAACTATTATAAATGATAAGTGATTTACAGGAAATATTTATTTTATGCGTACTTGTTTTTTAAATAATGTTTTTGCCTCTTTTTTTTGCTACAATGTTTTTATTTAAATATAAATATTATCAATAACATTTTTCCAAGTAGGCAAAAATATACAAGCTAAATAAGACATTTTAAATTGTGATGATAAATACTTGCAGTATTTGTGTTGTGTAATGATGTAAATAAATAAGGATATTTGTCTTTTTTTTTTACTTTTTTACAAATATAATATTGTTGCAATGTTATTATGAATTTATACATTGATGTAATTCAAAAGGTAAACTTTTTCACCTATCTTTTGTATTTTTAAAATAGCTTGATTGAGAAATTGTTAAACATTCATAAAATGTTTTAGTCATTTATATTTAAAGAGTGACGCCGTTTTTAAATCTGTCAAAAATGAACATTAAACTTAATCAGAAAAATTTACTTTTTTATTAAAAAAGATTCTTGACTGTCAATATCTGTAGTTACACAATGTGGCTGATATGGTTTAAAATGAAATAAATATTTGTTTGTTATGAATTACATGTACCACAGATACTTTTAATGAAAAAAATTCATTTATTATAAATAATTAAGATTCATTTCATACTTTTTAGTATTAGAATATAGTGTAGGATATAGATTTCAACTTAAATCGAATTAGTAGACTGTACGTTTGAAATCGAGATACAAGCTAATCTAATGAATTTAAATGAATAGTTGTTACAGATTAATCAAGAATGAATAGCATAGAATAGTTCAATAAAAAATAGAATTTCAACAGACACAAGAATTTTTTACAAGAATAAAGTTTTAAGCTACCTAACTTTATTCCATGAATCGATTCACTCACACACTCACATCTAGCGAAAAAAATATATATCAAATAAAAAGAAAAAGTCTGTCGCCGGATATTTTGCATGAAAATAGAAACGAGAGCCAATGAAAATAAATTTAGATAAATAAAAACGGTACTTAGTAAATATTACCGCAACAATCTCTAACTCTATAAATAACTCGCCAAGTTGGTAAACCCGATTTCCTATGTATCGTACGCTATGAATTGACAAACAGGGGCTTCACTTCCAATAGTTTGCGATAATACGAAAGTACCATAAATAAATTACAGTTAAAAAAAAAACTGAAAAACACCCTTTTATAGTTAATCAAACTAAGTTGTAAAAATAAGTTTAATAGCCAAATCTTGGAATTCATCGCCAAATCTAGAAATGGGATCTGAAATTAGTCGCCAGATGCGGGAAGGGATCTGGAAATGGTGAAGTCGTTAATCCTGATGATCCTAATCAGGACAACGGAACAAAATTATTATATTATTGTATTGTCACCGGTCCTGGACAAGTGTTCAAAATTTCGAATTAATCTGACCTCTTAAAGTGGTAAAAATTGAAATTGAATTCAAAGATTCCGTTACATACAAGTGAAGCTTATAAAAGGGTGTTAAAAATAATGAAATACATTGGAGTAAATTTAGTTCATGAGACAGCATATGACGCTAATTTAATTTTTAAAATAATTTGAAAATTATAAGCAGTATTATTATTTATATGAATAACAAATATGCAATAAATAATTAATATACAAAAAATGCAAAAGGTCACCTGTAAATTAATTAAAAATATTTAAGTTATATGTTAATATGATTCATTTAAAATAATTATTAAAAATTTCTTAAAGAGGACCTCAAACATTATTTTTTTCATATCGCATACATTTAAAGTACCTTTTTTTTTAAAAAAAAAGAGTAAGAAAATATATTGAGATGTAATAAATATATGTACAAAAATGTAACACAATTCTAACTGAAAAACTAAGACGCCTTTTAAACGCTAAATAAGGGTTTCTTGATTACCAATTCTTGTTGTTAATTCATGTTTCCTTTAAAATGATTTTTAAGTTAACTATTTAAAAACCAGTCGAACCTCTAAATTGCGAATTTTTCTATATAGTGAACTTTTTCCTGGAACCGTGAACATTTCGCGATTTTCTTCGTAAAATAACCTCTGTATAGCGAAGTGCATTTTCTATATAACGTTTTCTTTTGTGATTCAGTTTTTGTTCTCCTTTTATAAAAATATCTCTTAAAAATTTGAAGTTATATATTCTCTCTTTAACACATTTTATGGTGGCCATAAATCTTGAACTAGTTTTATTAGATCCTAACTTGCCGAGAGCAATAGAGTTCTAGATGTTAAATCCAAGAAATGTAACCTTTAACTCCCATTGCTTAGTTTACTAAAAACATCTTCGATATCCTCTTTCACCCTCAGTGGAGTTGTCCCGTGTCCCCGTGCTCTAATTATAAATAATATATGTTTAATATTACTCGTATGCTTTAAAGTATAAAATGCCCTTAAAATTCATTTATTTTAGTATAAAAGTATTTCCTTAATATTGTGTGTGAAACAGTGAATTCTTCATCATTCTTTTTTCTTGTTTTCCTTGCAGTTTTTCTTTCTTTCTTTCTTTTTTGATGGGTGAGATATTAAAATAAACATATATAAATTTAAAAAAAAGGTGTGAATATTTACTTTTTTAATGTATAGTGTTTATGAATTTAAAATTTGTTTTATGTGGTTTATATAAAATATGTTAAAAGATGAACCTCTATATAACGAACTTTTTTCCGGGATTTAGCGTCTTCGTTATACAGAGGTCCGACCGTATTTATATTTTTTAAGAAATATTTTATGGCTTTATTTGTTAATGTGAAGATTAATTAAGAAAAAAAACTTTTGCAATTTCCCTGAAGCCGATGAAAACTTTTCAAATTCAAGGAAAGCTTTTGATTTAAATTTCTAATTTCTCTGAAAGGGCTTCAGAAAATAGCATTTAAAATATCAAATGCAACAGAATAAAGTACTTTATGGATAAAAAAATAAAATTGATGCATTATTCTAAAAATAAACACATTCTTCTGGGGGATGTGGAACTATTTTGACATCTGGGAGATAAAGGCGAAATAAATAACTTTTCATTCTATTCAGAAAACTGACAGTTTCCTCTACTTCTAACCTTGACTAATGAACTCTGCAATGATTTGATTCTAAAACATTTTAATCAAATTCAATGCAGGAAAAGTTAATGGGATAGTGTTGTCCATTGAAAGTTAAAAGGCTTTAGTTATCCATTCAATGTTAAAAAAATAAATTTACGATATAGGCGTAATTCCCTTCATTCAACGCGATACTTCCTTAAATTTCCTTTTTCAAAAAGACTCTTCTTGAAGGATATTTTTCTAAATGCAAATGTAATGCAAGCTTCTACAGTGTGAAGAACGTGTATCAACTGTTATTTTTGTAGTTTTCATAATATTTTGCTTGTAATAACTAGTTAACGCACGGCATTAAAAAATTAAATGTCTCTCATAAATTTTCTAGAATTTATACTAGTTAGTTTTTGTCACAATGCTAATCATATATGTTTTTTTTATGAAATAAAACACGAAAATTACACACGTCAAAGATAATATGTATTTTACATTACCTTAACTTCCTCTTTTATAAGTCAAAGTAACGTAAACAATTACTATCTTATATCCCGGTATATAACATGCACTTTTAATACAAAAAATAAGATTCGAAATTTACGGGTGTGTGTTATGCTCCGGATATAAAAGTGATAATTTTAAAATTAAAGAGAAGATGGGCACACACAAAAAATTAGATTTATACATACATTCAAATACTGTTTTATTTAAAGGGAAATGATGTATATCAAGGGTGTCCAACACGCTGCCCGCGAGCCGCATGTGGCCCACCAATATGTAAGTTGCGGCCCGCCGAATCTTTTTAAAGTTTTTTAAATATCAGGTTTTTAAAGTATTTTCCTTTTAAAATTTATTTAAAGGGAAATTTATATATATATATATATATATATATATATATATATATATATATATATAAATCTACAATGTATTTGCCTGTTAACTGTTCTTGTTTTAAAATAAATCCTTTTTCCTAATAGAAACGTCCTTTAGATCAAAATAGATTTATATTTTATCAAACAGTTACATTTGATTTTACTATTAATAAATTACTTTTTAATAAGTTCCGAATTGCATTATACATATCCTTTAATATGGAGGGTACATGATTCTCTGTGTGTGCGACTTTCACTTCTCCTCCTCCTTTTTTGCTTGGGGTGCCCGAAAAGCAAGAGGCAGTCAGAGATGTTTTTTTAAAGCTTAAAAAAATTATTCAGGGTGGTTAAGATAAAAGGCAATGTATACTTAATCATTTGAGAGAATGACAGCACAATCAAATTTCAACAATGAGTAACGAAAAATCAATTCAAAAGAAACTCCATAATTTTCAAGAAAATGACAACTTTAACATTTTAAACATTATTTGATCATTTTATTATTATATTATATAAATATTATTATATTATCTATGTCTGTATACATAAAAAAATAATGAAACAATAATAATAATTCATTTTGTTTTCAATTTTCACTCCAATAAATGTTTTTTTGTTTCCAAATCTGATATAAATGTACATATTTTTATGTGCGGCCCGCGAGATTATAATGTTTTCCCGAAGTGGCCCGCAAGGTCATTTGGGTTGGACACCTCTGATGTAGATTATGCACCCGGGCGTCAACCGGGTGTGAAAGTAGTCCTTGTGTGTCGTAAGAGGCGACTAAACAGGACCTTGTCCTCCAGGCTGGGGTTGGGCGTGAGGTTAACAACCCTACCCGGTAAAAAAACTGATTGTTCAAAAATCTCAGGAAATAAAAGCCGGACGGATCTATACAGAGAACCCAACATAGTCAAAGTGATCAAGGCTTCCCAAATAAGGTGACTGGGACATGTATTTCGATATAGCGAGGAAAATCTCGTAAAGAAAATAACTTTCCAAACTCAAGAGGAAAGGAGGAAGACCGAGAATAAGGTGGATGGATAAAGTTGAAAAATGATTGAAGGACTTGGAAGTTAACCAATGGAAGAACATAGCATCAAGTAGATCAAAATGGTCTATGCCAGGGGTGGCGAACCTTTTTGTGTCAACGTGCCATTTCTTGTAAAGAAATGTTTATTGAGATATAGACGTGCCGTCAAATAATTTCGACGTGATTATTGGGAAGGTAATAAAACTAAATACTAACAACTCAAAACTCTTTATTTACTACAAAAAAATACAATATTTGCACAGTATAGTAATAAATGTTTTAGTAATACGTGTAATTCAAATTGAAGTAACGTTAGTGTAACTTCTGTTGCTGTAGAATGTGGATGAATACTTATATTAGGATTGTAGGATGTTACTTTTAGTAGAACGAATGCTGAATAGGAGTCATCTGCCACAAATGGTTTCAAATCAATTAATTGTTTTTGCTGT
This sequence comes from Trichonephila inaurata madagascariensis, assembly GCA_019973955.1. Lineage (NCBI taxonomy): Eukaryota > Metazoa > Arthropoda > Arachnida > Araneae > Nephilidae > Trichonephila > Trichonephila inaurata. The sequence continues at coordinate 55,089 of BMAV01017526.1, read as the reverse complement.
GGTTCACTTTTTTGAGACGAGGATTTCTGATTTGTCTCAAAATGCCGTTTTACAGACGATGTTCTGCATACCATTTTACAGAACAGAACATTCACCACTTTGTCGCCTTTACTAATCATACAATGTTTCTAAATTTACCATGTTTGAAATTTTCTGTTACACGTATTATCTTGCACTTTTTGTTCTTTTGCTGAACTAGCTATGTTAAATAACAGATAAAAATCGTAAGTATAACACAAATAAACTTTAAAATACAGTTGTGTCGACGAAATTGACTATGCTATGCGTAGACAAATTTTGCATCATATATACGAAAACTGTTGTCCAACACGTAGCTATGTGGCAATAACTAAGAGACAATAACAAACGCCGCCCCACGACCGATCGTAATATTTCATAGTGAACTTTGTTATTTTGAAATAAAATGCAAACCATTTTGATCACTGGCCAGCCCAAAATATTGTTTCGCGTGCCATTAATGGCGCGCGTGCCACTGGTTCGCCATCCCTGGTATATGCTGAATGAGGCAGCCTTGGCCGGTAACAGGCTGTAGTGCTTGGAAAGAAGAAAAAGAAGATGTACCTTATGGTTTTTAATCATTGGATAAAATTAAGAGTTTGCCACATTTGTCTTTCGCTATACATTCTGTCACATCAACAAATTCACTTTTATCTTCCCCGTCACTGCTACTCCAATCCATAAGCAAATGATCAACTTCTATTCCATCTAACTTGTTAGATATACTTTATTTTTAAGGTATCCGACTACCCTAAAATCATGATTTTTTTCAAAAATTGACAAAAAAAATTTTTATGGTTTTATTTTATAGTTTTTGTTTTTATTATATAATTCGTTTTTATTTTTAATTTTATTAATAATATATAACATCACATATATTATAGAAATATTACTTGAATTTTGCGTAATTGAATGTGTGTGTTTTTTTATGAACAATAATTTTTTTCTTACTTTAAATTGTTTTTTTTTTAAAGATATTTCTTTGATAGTTTAGTTATTATTGTTATATTTTTATTTTTCTACTCATGATTCTTCAAATATTTTTATTGATAATTAAATTAAAAACTTTCTCTCGTAAGAAAATTCCTCATGAAAACCCGAAGCAATTCAAAGAAAGTTGCTTCAAGTTCCCATTTATTGAAAGGGAATATCAACTGAATCATAATATCGAGATCTAATTCTTCATAGAAAATCTAATTATAGATCAATCAAATTTTTCATAGAAAACATAAGAAGAAATATAAATATACTTCTTATAAAAGCAGTGAATACCTCAAAAATGAGTTTAAAATAGTGTATGTTAATGGAGTGTTTTCTTAGAATCAAAAATATACAAGACTTTAAATATGAATATAAATTGAGTCATTTGAATTTAAAGAGAAATCTTAAGGTATCCGACTACCCTAAAATCATGATTTTTTTCAAAAATTGACATTTTTTTTTTATAATTTTATTTTATAGACCATCTTATTAGCTTAATAAAAATACCAAGCTTTTTATTTTCCATTTACTAGAACAAAAACTACAAGTGTTTTAGTAAAAGCAGATGCCATAACTTAACACAAGATGTCAAACATTAAAATGCGTTTTACTGGAAATGTGTTTGTTTTTTTTTCCGAAAAACTCAAACGAGGACAGTGATTGCTCAAACATTTTTGAAAATAATTTGCTGAAATTTTTTGTGAATGTTTTGTATAACAGTAGAAGTGTTTTGACCTTCAGACTTATCAATCCCTGTTTTATTTCAAAATTTACAGTCCTTTATGTGAATATAATCACTGTTTTTTTAAGCAATTTCACAAAGTCACTAAGATAGAGTGCCCAAGTTTTTGTAAAAATTAAAATATCTCTTATCCTGAAGGTAATTTCAAAAATGAATAACAAAGTAACACATTAAAATTGAAAAATTGAGAATTTGTTCAAAACATTTTTGTACAGAGCGGGCCCCGTTTATGAAATTTTTTGTACATTTTCACCAGTTTTTTCCCCTTTTTAATAATGATAAAAAAATGTCTAGTTTCAATTTCACGATTTTTTCCTTAAAATATACTAAATAAAGCTAAAAATCATAAAACAATCCCAATATCTCCATTTTTTCAAAAAAAAGTTGTCGCAAATAGTCGGATACCTTAAGGTATCCGACTACGTTCGGAACCGTGATATTGCAAAAGCGTATAAATGGATAATATTTATGATATTTAGAGTCCCTTAGATTAGAATACATGTATAAAATTGTTTTAAGGACATTATGACAAAAACAAATTATTTAAGTATAATATTTTGGCAAAAAATTAACTTAGAATAACCTTTTTTCCAAATGTTCTCCTTTTGTAAAAAATGCTTCTATTGTATTAATATTTTGCATGTATTCAGCTCAGACCTCTGTACAGAGGCTCAACTAGAATTTTTGAAACGCATAACTTGGAAGTCGTTTTATCCATGTTTTACGAAAACAGAAGGGAGAAATTTTAAGAAAATACGCCGATAATCATTTCAAATGGTTGTGACTCTGAAAATAATTTGAATTTTTCAAAACTTTTCAAAACAAAGGATGATCATAAATTAAAAAATGTCGAAATGATTGGCTATTCTTTCTGCAACGTTTCTTACTTCATACTGATTACAATGGCAAATAGATATGTGCAAAAGCATTTATTCACTATAATTGAATGAAGCGTAAAGAAATTATCTTGTATTTTTGTTATATCAAGAATACTGAAATATTTTACCAAACATTGCGAAATTGAACCCATTTTTCATATAAAAAAACTGTAAAAAATAAATTTTTGAGTTTTTTACAAAAAGCTCATTTTATAGTATATATTAGCCATCATTATAAATATATCATAAAAAGTTGACATACCTGTGAACAGTAGTTTCTCAGAAAAGATACATCGAACATCAAATTTTACATTTTGAAATAAATTGATTTTAATGTATACAGTGAGACTTTTAATCGGCTAGGAAATAAAAAACTAAAAGGCTCAATTTACAATAAAAAATACATGTTTTGGTTTATATCAGACGTTCAACTTTTAAGCTAAAACGAAGTCCTTTGTTTACATTTTTCGCCATTCAAATGGGCGTGACCCAGTTTCAACGATTATTTAAAAATAGGTTTTAAGGGCTTCTAATTACTTTAGAGGTTAAAGTAAGGTATTTTTAGAAAGGTTAAAATCTATGCAATTTAAAAAGGTAAAAAAAAAAGAAATATGATTTTAGCTTTCCAACACCCCTTAAAATGTGTCAAAGGTCGTTTGTTTACATTTTATCAACTACTTTTTTTCATATTTTAAAGTTATTTTATCAATGGACAAATAAGTGTTATAGATTATTACATTTAGAAAAATAAACACTTTTTTTATTACTAAAATTGAAAAATCAATTTTTTGAATGTGTATGATGTTTTGGTTTTCTTACGTAGCATAGAAGGACTGTCGCTGGACGTACAACTCCTTGCAAATACGCTTTGGACGTTGTATTAGGTATATAACAACATTAACCCCATTGAATGTTACCACTGTTTCACATTGCTTTTCAATAAATTTTACAATTTCCGATCTCAAATTTTAATCATTTACTCTTCCATAAACATTTTACTAACCCTTCAAATTTCATTGCATTCTAACAATTTTTTCCAGCTGCACCTTTTTTTGCCTTGCAGTATGTTTTATCATTTTAACATTTAAATAGTTAGCTTTCCAGATATGTCTTTGTTTCAATTATGCGAAAATTAGGAAGAAAGTTAATGATGTTTAAAATATTACTATATATGCAGAAATAAAACTTGGAAGTGTGGAAACTAAAACTGGAAGATATTTTCTGAATATGGTCTTTAAAGTTAAATTTCGCAGTTTAAATCTTATCATAAATTTAGACTTACTTTCTGTTTTTTTCATTTCATTGATTTGCAACAATTTCAATCTTTAAATATTGACTTTTGCAATTGCTAACATTTGTTTCTTTTGACCACATATTTTGGGTTGGCTTAGAATTGTACAAATTTTATTCTTAAATTTCTTCTAAAAATATAGCTTTTCCCCTTTAATTATAGGAATTTTCAATCACATTTGTTGTTTTTAATGTTTTGTGTTTTTATTTACCTACTTATATTCGATAATTGCACAGTTAAATCAATCTCACGCAAATGTTAAGGGTAAATGTTTTACAAAAACTCCTTACTGTAACACCTATTCTTAGAGGATCCCCATTCAACAAAAGAAAAATGCTTACAAAAGTTCAGAAACAGTTCAGAAAACAGTTCAAAAAACAGAATTTTTCTTACATATAACACCGTCTTAAATCCCCGTTATTTCCTTTGGTTGTCAAAAACCATTAACTCGTTCTTAGCTAATCTCTTCTCAACAAAAGAAACATGATTGCCTAATTTCATATATGTACGTTTAATAGTTTAAAAACGAAAGTTTTTTTTATCTATAACGCTTTCTCAATTCCCTCTTAGTAATCGATTTCTTCAAAACTCGTTTTTAGCGGATCTCTACTCAACAAAAGAACCATGCTTACAAAATTTCAAGTTCAAACGCCTAATAGTTCGAAGACCTTAACACACACACACGCAACTATTTTCAGCAGCATTTTTTGTTGTTACAAATCAAATAAAGTTGAAAAGGTAAAGATACTGGATTTTCAAAAAAATGTAGCAAAGTTTGTGCAAAAAATAAGAACTGGATTCATAGCTTGAAAATACGGTAAAGACTGCAGTTATATTATTCAGTCAAGTGTTCGAAATCAGGGAGAGGTGTTCGAAATCTTGGGGGTCCGCGACGTCAGGTTGATACTTAAAGGGAGGCCACGGCGATCGAAAGTTTAAAAACCGCTGTCTTAAGGTATCCGACTACGTTCGGAACCTTGTTTTTAAGAAAGCACATGAATAGATAATTTTCATGATATTTAGTGTCACTTAGATTAGAATACATGTATAAAATTGTTTTAAAGACATTTTGAAAAATTAAAATTATTTAAATATAATATTTTGTCAAAAAAGTAACTTAGAATAAGCTTTTTTTCAAAATGTTCTCCTCTTATAAAAAATGCTTCTAAAATAATAATATTTTGCTTATATAAAGCAAAGACTTCTCCACAGAGTCTGAACTTTTTTTTTTGAAAATTTCATTTTTTTTTCAGATTTAAACCCCTTCAAAAAAATTATCGACGTTTTTTTTCTTAAAATTTCTCCCCTCTGTTGT
>BMAV01017526.1:34337-47816 GCA_019973955.1 Trichonephila inaurata madagascariensis | reverse complement strand
TCTATCCATGTTGTGCAAGTACTCAAAATCCAAAATTCGAGGTGGTTTGCCACAATGAATTATTACTGCCCCTTGGCATCTTTCGAGAGCTCAAATGGCCTCCCACTGGTGTGGTAGTTAGGAAAGTGGGTGTCAGCTCAGGTATCGTCCTCGTCACTTAAGCATGGTTCAAAATTCCGAGGTCCGTAGCCAAAAGCCCTCAAATAGGTGAACAGTGCGACTTTAATATTCACTCATTCATTTTGTAATTTTTTCGTTACAGTTGTTCAACCTCCGGAGAAAATGTACCTTTTTTTAAAAAAATAAACATATGTTGAAAAAAGACAGAAAAGTAGAAATTTCTAAAATTACAAAATTCCACAACTATATTTTTTTTAGCATTTATATAGCATTTTTTTTAAATGTTTGACACACAGGAAAAAAAGGTTTTATGCGATTATGAAGTTGTTAAATGTTTCATTTAAATTTTGAGTATTTTTTAAAAATAGTAAAAAAAAAGTTTTTGGTAATATTGCATTCAGGAATTCTTGCAAAAATGTCAGTTAAACTTTTTCGACCGTGAAAATTTTTCAGTAAAAAATTAATACAAAAAAACTGTCACCGTTGTTTATTGAAACGACTTTTAATTTCTTTATTGCGTTGTTTTTAAATGTTAAATTAAAAACATATTTGAATAAAAGGGGTAAAAAGCATGGAAACTTATTTACATTCACTTTATAAAATCATTTAAAAAAATAATTCTATGTATTTAAAATATATTTCAGAATTTTCTTTTATTTATAAGGTTTTTCATTCCATTGATCTTCAATAAATAATTCTTTGAGAATGAAGAAAAGTATCAGTTGTTATATAAAAAATAAAAGCTTGCACTTTAAAACAATTATCTGTAATAGCTGAAATATCCGTTCTTCGCAAAGGTTAAATTAAAAAAAATAAATAATAAAATTTAGCTTTTTTTTGCAGACATAATATATTTTTAAGAGGATAGAGCCATTACAGAGCAGAGTGTCCATAAGTAAAAAAATAATATTTTAATAGGTGTTTACGCTGCAATGCGGCTTCACAGAAAAGAATGATTTCATAAAAACATACATTTGAATGTAAGAGAGAAAATTAACATGCTAAAAAGGTAAATAGAAATGAAAGAATGAAAATATAAATAAAAATTATAACAGAAAAGTAATAACAGTAATATGTATCTGCTATGGGAACTATGAGTGAAATAACCTGAAATGGATAAACCAAAAGAAAAAATTAATTATGTGATAAACTCTCTCTCTCTCTCTCTGTTTCACTAAAATATTATCATAAATAACATATTAGGAAGCCTTCAACTGGAAAAAAAATTAAATTAGAACAAACTAAAATTTTAAAAAATAGATAAAATAAGCGTACATTATAATAAACCGTTAAATTAAAATTTTCTGTAGCATTAAATTAATAATATATGAGGAATGGAAGTAATACTATCTAACACCTATATTACATTTAATATAAAATTTAGATGAAATACACACACACACAATAGTAAAAAAATTAATTAAAATAGTAAGAACCAAAATAAACTATCTAAAAAACAGGCCTACGTTGAAGAAAACCACAATGAGCCTAATGAGAGAAATAATAAATCTTGTTGATAAAAAATTAATTTTTTAAACAATACTTTTTTGCAATATTGCAATTACAAAAATAATTGTTATTTTGTTGCAAAGAACAAACAGATGAGAAAATACAATGATAATTAAGTATAGTGATAATTGAAATATATATATCATATATGAACAGAGTATATACACAAAGTATATATGATCTTCATAAAACTAAATAAGAAGCATTTCAGAAGCAAAGTTAAATCGTGAGGAATGAGACGTAAAATCACTTCAACACTGAATTTTTAATAAATCCAAAGAGAAAAATGAGAAAATTGTATCAAGCTGCATCTTTTTTCCTCAAACACTTTTGGATCACAAATGGTATAAATAGATTTATATATTTGAAGATTGTTAGAAGCAAAATTGATGCATGATGCCATGTGACAAAAAATCTGATCAGCATCTCTAATCCGTTTTCCTATAAAGATGAGAACACAGTATTTGCTGTGATGAAGGAAGAAAAGCAATAATCTTTTTTTTCAAAGAACATTTATAAAATCTTTACAAATCTATATGAAAAACATATTGTAAGAAGGAAAGTTAAACCATGATGCCACACGACAAAAAGTGCATTAACTCTGAATTTTAAGTGCAAAAGGAAATTACTTTGTTGAGCCAGTGGCGTAACGTACACCCCCGCATTGAGGGGGGGGGGGGCAGGTCTCTAAGGGGCCCAAAGCCTGACTGACGATAAGTACTTACCCTTTGTAAGATCCGGCTTGGGACCCAAAACCTGATTTGCAGGGTGGCCCTAATATTCTTCTTTACGCCACTAAGTTCAGCGTTCAATCTCATCCATAGTTTCTGTACGGATGCACGTTATACGCCGGTTATAAAAATCAGAGCATTAAAAATAAAGAAAAGATGTGCATAGAAAAAATTAAATTTTAATATATATCAAAATACTCTCTCTCTCTCTGTTTATTTAAAAGAAATGAAGTTCCTTATGAACTTAAGGGATTGTAATTTTAAAAGTATACTGTTTTTTTCTAAAATTTGGAATAATATCTCGAGTAAATGACTTCAAAACATAAGTGCATTATGCACGTATGTTTCAGGTTTCTTCCTAAAAAAGGGGGTGCGCGTTATACGATGAATATACCTAAAAATTGAATATTGCAGCTTAAAAGTATAGGTGCGCGTTATACGGTGGATTTTACGGTAATTATTATCAGTGCTTACGTATTAGCATCTCCACAGTCAAATGGGCACCACACAAATCGCGCCATTTTCCGTCAACATCTGACCAATTGGTTTTTCATATAAAATATGTTAGAATTTTCGCTGTTTTAGTATCTATCAAGATGTGATTCGCGTGGGACCAATTTTGGTGCGGTGACGATAGTACATAAGTACCTCGTTATCTAAGCTTCTGTTTACAAAAAGCTTCACAAATCATTTTTTGGCTTAAAAACTAACTTTTGAGTCAGGGTATCACATAATTTAAACTACAATATATCAGCAAGAAAATTACAGTTCAGAAAATAAACAAACATAAAACTGTGTGACACTAAAATAAAAATCATTGCATTAATTTAAACTAAAAGGTTATCTTATAAACAGAAAAATCAAACCATAATTTTGATGAATTTACCATAACCAGTCATGAACAAACAAAACACTCACGGAAAATCTTGAATATAAAAAATTTAAAAATGAATAAAATAAACATAAATAAATATGAAGTAACCAAGCATATATAGTAGAAATTATAACATTAATTCAAACCGAAAAGCAGCATGTAGAAATCTGGTTAATAACAGTTGTTGACATAAATGGAAGATACTTTTTTCAAATATTGCCAATCTGTTAATAACAATTAGTTTAGTTTAATACTATATTCTCTTTTTCTTAAACTGCTAGCTAGGATTTTCTACTTTATCGTTACAATAAGCGAGATTTAGAATTTATCGTTGAACAAAGAAAAGCAATAAAGTTTTTTCTAACAGAAAGAAACTTTGTAACAGATTATGTTTTTTTAACATAAACCAAATTGTCATGTTATTAGGACGGAAATAAGCAAGACGTACCACTACAGTTCACTGATATTAATGCGATGGTTTAGTTCCAATATTTACACTTATTGTGGGGCAGACTATCTTTTGTTGTCGTGATATCAACATCAGATGCTCGAGAAAATAAGGAAAAGCAACCGTACAAACCCAAGGTCCTTACAACTATTTAGTACCAAAATATGTACAAATGTTTTTGCATTGCTGACACTTTAAAAATAACATAAAATTAATAAACAACAGGGAGAAGCAAAAATTTTTCAGTTACAGCAAAAAGGTTTAAAGAGTGTAATCAGGCTTTTTTGATGATCATAGTACAGCAAAGATTAATCGAGCATAAAATGAAATAGAACATTTTTTTGGAAAGTGAATATCTTTTAAAGTAGCCAGCACAATAAAAAGAATAGCTTTAATAAAATTAAGCCTTGCAAGATGGATAGTTGTTCCATAACACAATCACAAAAATATGTAAGAAATAATAAACAAAAATTACACAGATACATAAATTTAATGCGGTGGCTAGGCTTTAGTATATTACCCACTTACGTTGGCGAGCTTGATATCACAACACAGAAGGTTGTCGGCGCTTAAGTAAGTTAAGCTTACAACTAAATCATCGCTTGAATATCAGTACACTTTAACGTTACATCTTGCCCACTTCCATCCGTATTTGTTCTAAAATTACATTACGTTCAATAAAATACGATAACACCATAAAAGAAAATCGAAATCTACTGTTATGCAGTTTGTGTTGCCAAACCCAAAAAATGAACTTTATAAAAAACATTTTTTACGACAACTTTTTCGAAAATCAAATGTAATTCCAACCACCACAAAGAGTTTAAAAAACGAATAAAACCCTAAAAAATATATTTACTATAAAATGTGCTAAAATCCCCCCAAAAACTGCTCTAAACACTAATTTTCGCAAAGTTGACACCTCTCTGATGACGTCATAACTCCATTTAGCTGAAAAATCACTTAAAAATTGAATCTTTAAAAAATCTAAGGCGAATTTCGAAAAAGCTCTTCGAGGTGTTCAGGATAATGACCTACAGCTTCTACGTGCCAAGTTTCAGACTTCTATGTTGCTTAGTTTTGCCTGTACAGCTGAAACACGCAAACACACAAAAATCCTTTTCTTTATATATTTTGATAATTATATGTATTTACGTATATACGTATGACAGAATCACAAGATGAAGTGGCAAATTAGAAAGAAATTTTCCATTTTCCTTTTCTATATAGGGTGTTGGACTATTATTTTTGTATGTTACTATTATTCATTCATTAAATTCAATTATTTCAATAGAATAGTGTCATAAAAAGAAATCATATTCTCAGAAATTAGTCCATCCCAAGTGGTATTCGAACCCACGCCCTTTGGATTAGAAGTCCGACGCGCTATCCATTGCACAACAGGGACACTACGAGCAATTCTCCTTTTTATACATGGTATCGGAATATTATTTTTGTTTTTATTAATTTTTCATTAATTAATGAACTAATATTTGAAAAACTGTATTAACATCAAGTGTCATCCACTACAAGTTTAAAAAAACGAATTTTAGTTTGAGTGGATGAATAAAAAGTACTTTATTGACAAATGAAAATTTGAACAAGATATATGTAAGACATGTTTTGAGCCAAAATCAGACTTAGTTTTAAAAAAGGTCTTTATTCTAGAATTAGTACATTTCTTCTGACGCTAAGAGCAGGGAGGAAAAAACACGCCACAGTGTGTTTTAAGTGGGTTAGCACTTAAAACACCGATGGGGTAAGTATCACGGATTTTATGATTGTACTTGAAAGTTAATGCTGACATATAGGGCTATTAAATATAACGATCTGAAATTAGACATGTTTATTGGCTAAGCCATATGTTCGGAAGAAATAAATGGGTGATTAATTTGATACTTGAAGATGAAATGAAAAATATGAGTTAAGTGCTAGATAGGGAATTTAATTTTTAATGTAATTATCCTTATATATATATATATATATAGGGAGTGTGAACTAATAGTAGAAATTAAAAAATTAGATCAATTTTAAAAGCATCCAAAATGTCAGGGAAATTTGAAATCGAAATAAATAAAAAACGAGGGCAAAAATATCAAAAGGCTAAACGGCGGGTGATTTTTGCTAACATGTGGGAGGAAATTCTAAGAAGCTTTTGGTGAAAAGATTTTCACCTGTACGACCTTCAACATTCAGATATCATATAGAATGTTTCTTCGAAATCTTTATTTCGCTAAAGCTTAGAATTTCACAAAAGGTTTTCTCGTTCCTTTTATATAATGGGAAAACTATCCCCTACAGATGTATTTTTAAAAGTCATCCGCTTCCAGGAATTTTTATTTGTCATTCGAAATATAAAGACGTATCTGTTTGACAGTGTGCAGTGAGGGTACTTGCGATTATAGTATTGTAGTTAGGCAACTTTTTTTACATTGTAAAGAGAGAGAGAATCCCGATTCACAAAAAGAAAATGTTGTTCAATTCCTACTATTAGCTCACACAATCTCTATATATTTATTTATTTACTTATTCATTTATTTATTTATCTTGGTGGAATTTTCAATCGTTCATATAAAATACATTTTAAAGCGTTCAGTGTAGCTGAAATTTTATATACATGATTATTTTGGATGACAATACAGTAATTTAATTATAATTAATAAAAATTTATTGATTAAAACTAATTATTCAAAGAATTATAATTACAGCCACGTTGGCATCATTTTTGGCGACTTGTGTCAAAACTTGAAAAGGTTTTTTTTTTCTCACGTTTTAAGACATTCAGTTGAACTGAAATTTTATATACACGTATATACATGATTGTTTTGGATGGCAATACGTTACTTTAATGATAATGAATAAAAATGAATTACCACTTAATGTTGTGATTCTGTCCTATGTATATACATATTTATATTAATTGTAACCATTTAATAAAAAGTAGCTAAAATAAAAATTTTCTTTGTTGATCTAAGTAGGAATTGACTTAAATTTTTTTTTTATATCACTTGTTTGTAAGATACTTGCATATTTGCGCATAAAGGCACAAGTATTCATTAATTTTTAAATAATTTCTTTTAACAAACTTAAACCGCATTTTATCTTTTCTTTCGAATGGATAATTCATCGATATTGACTAAAAACAACAACAAAACAAATCGAAAACAACAATTTATTTCAATTTAAAATTAATCCCCTATAATCAAGCTATGTTTCATGTTTTGCAATTATATTTTCATTTTTTTTCAACAGTATTTTTTACACTTTTAGTATTGAGACTATGGTATTTCTTGGTAACTTACGTACTATATATATATCGTCAACCAATTTCGCCAAATCAAAAGACGTCAAAAAATATCGCCAAATACTGTCGTTATAATTATTGGGCTTGTACATGTACGCGAACCATTCGTGCATATCGTGACCATTGGCAACAACTTTCAGTATGTATAAGACATAATACGTATCATTTCTTGTTATAATATCGGAATGTTCGGAAGGTAATTTAGTTTTATCTATGAAAATGAAAGACAATTTTCTGCTAGGGATTAAATGTTGTAAAGCCCAGTGGTCGAGTGGTAGCGCGTATCGCGCTTCCACACCACAGGTCCTAGGTTCAAACCTTTCATCCCTTCAGGGGGTCAATAAATGAGAACCAAGCTTGCTTGGGAACTTAACACTCTCGCTTCAGGCTGACCACCTGATCGGGACATCTGCTCATGCACCTCAGCGCTCAATGGTCTCATGTACTGGGATGTGCATGGTAGGCTCTGGCCCTCATGGGCTGTCGTGCCACTGGGTTTGAGTTGAATAAATATTGCATTAAATTGTCCATTCTGGTCCAATACCTTTTTTCTGGTAATGGCATGATTCCACGCTCATAAAATTTTTGTTCTCTCCTGGCAAGAAAGAAATTTCATTTGAAGTAAATGTTTTTATCCCCTAAAACACTTTCTAGAGATCGGAACTAATAATAATAAGAAGGTGCCAGATCTAGCGAATATGGTGGGTGTGGAAATATATCCCATCCAAGCTGTAAAAGCTTTTGACGAGTTACCAAACTTATACAAGGTCTTGCATTGTCTTAGTAAAACGCTATACCTTTTCTACTTATCAATTCTGGCCTTTTCTGCTTTAGTGAATTATTCAGCTTGTACATCTGATGACATTACACTTCAGAATTAATGATTGTGTAATCAAAATTAATGAGGTTGTATCGTTCAAGTGCATGTTGAAATACAATATTTTTGACTGCGCATGCTCGAAAATGCTAACATTGGTTACAATTTGCGATATTCTTCTTTTATTTTGTTTGGGGTGGGGGGAGATGATTAAAATTTGGGATCTATTTTCTTCGGAAGAGAATACAGTGGTGTATTTCCAAAAATGCGGTCTAATACTTATTTACCCGAAAGAATACTTGGTTTAGCAAAACGGTTGAATAAGGAACATCACGGATATTACTCGAAAACATTAAGATTCATTCTTATGTGAACTTATACGGCGTAGTCTACTTGATGAAAATATATTTGTCGATATTTTGAATGTAACTACAGCGTTTGGCTGCATGAATAATGAAACTTATAAACCTTTCGTTTATTTAGAGCCGGGGTAAACATTACATCGATTGCAATCGACCGGTGGACCACCAAAACATTTTGAGGTGACAGCCTGAATATTTTAGCAGTTAGTAATTCTGTACGGAAATATTCAAGATTGGCTGACGGTATATAGACTAAGTCTTCTAGCCTATAACAACGAAAACTAACTTTGGATAAAAATGTTTTATTTTTTTTAGTGTTTTTTAAAATGTTTGATATGAAAGCATTTGATATTATTATATTAGTCACACACAAACACAAACACACACGCACACATTTTTTTCCCCTGCATCTTGCGTTTTGCTTTAAACGCGGCTTTAAAAGTATTAATTTTTTTTTATTTTAGTTCTGTAGGTAAGTACATATTTCGTATTTATTATTTAGTTATAATAAATATTGTAGACCTTTTCCTTACCTCGCCACACCTACGACACTGGGCAATGGCAAATACGAGAATTTTTCATGGGGGGGGGGCGAAGTCTCCCATTCACGTATCATATCCTCAATACGCAGCGAGACATTTTTTTTTTTGAGTTTGCAGATTATCGGGAACAAAAAACACTAAAAAAAATAAATTACTAAATAAACAATTAGCATTGATTAATAAAATTTTTTTATAACAAATAATTAAATTTTACATTCTATTTACATGGGATTATAATTCATCGAGAAAAAAATTAAGGGCTATGGGGGAGGGTCCGGACCTGTGAACCCCCTCTTGTGTTCAATTCAACACCTTGAAAAAATTAGAACTAGCCCATACCCTGGAAAAGTCTGCCCACCCCAGATTTAGAGTGTTCCATGTTTTTCTTAAGAAATGTTTATTTAATTCTTCTAAATCTTCAAACAGTTATTTGTAGGCATTCTAAAACGGGGAGTGGGCTAAGTTTAGGAGTGCCACATGATAAATACAATCACGTGTACTCCATTGAATTTAAAACAAACTGACGTTAAACTTACATTTGTTGTTGTATTTTTAAAATTTAGATACAATTTCAAATAAGTAAATTTAAAAAAATTGCTTAGGTGTTAAAATTTTTCAGAAAGCTTTTCAATTTATTTTTAAAAAAATTCTTACAAAATACGTGAATTCAGCGCATTTTGTTTACCTGCATACTTTATTATTGTTGACAAATAAGTACTTTTAAAGAAAAGTTTCCGTGAAAATAAAAATTGGCAACAGCGAAGAGCATTAACTAATTAGCTGTAAACGTGTGATTGTTTTTATTGTGTGATTATGATGTCACATGAATTATTGGCTAGGAACACGGGATTATCATTATCATGTGACCATGACGTAGCATGAGTTCAGTCCATTAGTTTTCTTAAACGCGCGGAAACGATGACAGCATTTGGTGACGTTTTTTCAGTTGGCGATATCTTTTGATTTGGCTAAATGGGTCGATGATATAATACATAAGTACTGAAAAAAATGTAAACAAGTAATATAAAAAAATTTAAGTCAATTCCTACTTAGGTCAACAAAGAAAAATTTTATTTTAGTTACTTTTTATCAAATTACAATTAATGTAAATATGTGTATACCTATAATAGAATCACACAATATTAAGTGACAATTAATTTCTATTAATTATCATTTAAGTATCGTATTGTCATCCAAAACAATCGTGTTTATAAAATTTCAGTTTAACTGAATGCTTTAGAACATGAGGGAAAAAATCTTTTAAAGTTTTGATCCAAGTTGCTAAAAATGAAATCAACGTGACTTTATCTATAATTCTTTAATAAATTAGTTTCAGTCAATTAATAATAATTAAATGATCGAATTGTTATCCAAAAAAATTCTGTATAGAAAATTTCAGCTTAAATGAGCGCTTTAAAATGTGAGAAAAAAACCTTTTTATAAGTTTTGACACAAGTCGCCATAACTGATGCCAACGTGGATGCATCTGTATAATGTATGTAAGTAGTGTATGTTTGTATGTAATGTATTTATGCATGTCTGTGGATGTATTTAAATGATTGGTTTTAATTAATTAATTTTTATTAATTATAAATAAATTACCGTATTGTCAGCCAAAATAATACTAAATATAAAATTTCAGCTCAAACAAGATCTTTGAAATGTATTTTATTATCAATTGAAAATTTGAACAAGATATATGTAGGGAGATTGTAAACTAATACTAGAAATTGAAGAAGTATATACAATACTATTGTTTTTAATCATTAATGCGTAAGCAAACTTAGCCATGTAATACGTTAAACAACGACTTTTAATGTACTTAAAAATCTCAATATTTTAAAAATTTCTCTCTAGTTAAGCAGACAACCTAAAAAAAAAGACTATCAAATGCATAAACCATCTCTCCATTAACAAAATATGCTTTTATTGAAGAATTCAAAACAATTATTCTACAGTCACCAGAGTGCTAAATACATCCTGCTCATCCAACATGACGAAATATTTTAAAATTTCCATTAGACAAGACACAGACGACTTACGCTGAAATTTGTCTTAGTTTCATATAATCTGCTTTCCAATTACCAAAATGAATAGTTATGGTTTTTATCAGTCTAACTATCTAACTCAAGAAAAATCCCACTGGTAACAACATACAATCCATTAGACATTTTAATTACATTCCATATAAACTTAGGGGGGGGGGAGAATGAACTTTTCACGAAAACATTTTTTGTCGCAAAACTTACCCCCCCCCCCTTGTGTTTGTCTTTCCACATGTGTGTACTTCTGTAAAAGCTTCTAAGTTCTCATAGTGGAGAAACACACATATCCTACACATATTCATTATTAACTCTCTAATCCTACCTATTCTAGTATTCAATTACACTTTTACACTTAAGAAACGGAATATTTTTGGATGATTTTTTTTATTGATTCCATTTGCACCATGCTCCGTTACTAATTATAAATAGTATATAGAATGATTTTCCTTCTCTCTTGCGAAATGCTTGACATTTATAAAAAAATTCTTGTAGAAGGCCATTACGAAGCTTTTAGAGTTTGTTTATAGTTCAAAAGTGAAACGCGTGTTTTCGAAAATGTCCTTACCGAAAAATTCGTGAAATGAAATCATGAAAATGAAGTATGTTTGCACAACTAGAAGATTATATTGAAAGGGTGAGGGGGTGTTAAATTGAAATCATTAAGGAAAAATGGAGAATCGTTAATGGAAGGTACTGAATGGCAGTCAATGTTGTGACGAAAGGGGACTTGGAGACATCTTGGGATCATAATTAACAAGATATGGCAGTAGTTTTAATTTATACTTATCGGTTAAATTAAATATCAACAAAACAATCCTACGCTTAGTGTCACAATCCTTCGACCGTGGGTGGGAAAAGGTTTGGGTAAAGATCAGCCATTTCTCAATTAAAATAATTTTATTGCCCTTTTCCCTTGCTATTAAGGTGACCAGTTTTTTTACAGTGAAAAGGAGGACGCACGCGAAAAATTTAAGAAAAAGTTTCAACGTAAATATATGAAACATTTTATTAATTCAAATAAAAATACGCTAATTACGCTTGCATTCCTTTTAATTATTTACTTAAACGAATATTTTCCCATTGAATATTTTTTTTTTGTCAATATATCATTTTCTAATACATCTGGAATTTCGGAGCAAAGAATATCTTTTATATTTAGCTTTACAGTAAGTGTCCTACAGCTGAAGTAGCAACATTCAATCTTGATTTCTAACTTGTCCAAAAGTCATTAGCAACTGAAAAAACTCTTTCAATTTTTGTATTAGTTCCAGGTCAGCATAACGTAAATCCATCAAGAATAACTAAATTTTCATACGTAAAGTGTTCCTTTTTTAAATGGTTAAGTATTTCCATCCATCTTTTATCAGTTTCAGCATGCTGGTTTTCCAGTTGTTCCAATTTATTAGAATTTAAATATACAATCAGTCTTCTAATTTATTCAAACAGACAATTGTCATCGATTTTAATATCAGGCATTTTTTTTTCGATAAAAACTCAACACAATTTTCTATACCTGCCCAATGTACTTGCGATGAAGTCAAAAAACACCATTGAAATCTGTTATTTCCTGTGTTATTTGTTTCAGACCATTCTTCGACATATTGGAAACATGTTTGGTTTATCTCTGAATAGAGATTAACAGATTAATTTTAAAATATTGAAAAGGAGGACAAGTAAAATGACACTTTTCGAGGAAGGACAGAACCTATGAAAGAAGAATGGTTGGATTACTAGACTTTATCAACTTAGCTGAGAATGCACTTAAATGACTAAACCCGACGAGCACAATCAATCATTAAATTAATTATAATAAAAATAAGAACACTTATCTATTATCCTAAGAGCTCTTGCTTCAGCACTTGTTTAATCCTTCCTCTTGAACTAACAATATTAATTACGACCACCGGTCGTTAACGTTATGCTTTCTTCTATCTCAATTTTCAACCATCATCTTGCCTATATATTCTCCACGACTAGAACTTATAAATAGAAGCTCTCATTTACACAAAACCAAGTCCTCTCTAAGGGAAGTTGAATCCTCTCTAAGGACTTTCAACTGAATTCACAGTTAAATAGAGTATTTTACCCAAGAGGATTATATAGTAGAAAGCCCGAGTGAGTGAGTGAATACTAACGTCGCACTGTTCAGCTACACGAGAGCTTTTGGTGACGGACCTCCTAATTTTGAACCATGGTCAAGTGACGAGGACGGCACATGAGCTGGCACCCCTCTCTCCTAACTACCACACCACACCAACGGGAGGACGTATCAGCTCTCGACAGATTTGGCGTGCAACGCTGCCCTACACGGCGGATCTTTAGTGGAACTGGACTCGAACTCGTGACAAAGCCAGCCACGATCCGATACTTTGATCACTAGGCTACGTGGCCAGGTAGAAAGCCCGAATAGAACCTGTTACATTGGAGCTGTTTTTTTCAATCAAATCTTGACAAAAATTGTGTTATAATAATATTTATTTATCTTGCTGTCTTTTTAACTCTGTGTGTGTGAGCTTAACTTTTAAGAATAAAATTTACTAAAATCAGTAGGTTTATACAAATGCATTGTTAAGTTTTTGTGCCTTAATAAAGGTTAAATCAATATAATTGTTTTACATTTAGTAGAGGAGGGTTTTTTTATGAATTATTTTGAGAGGGACATGGTTGAAAGTTATGATTTATGTTTAAAAATTGTTCGTTTGATTGCTGAAATTTGGTTTTTTTTTT
>BMAV01017526.1:9974-34109 GCA_019973955.1 Trichonephila inaurata madagascariensis | reverse complement strand
TTAAGTACCAAAAAACCTTTCCTAGAGTATTCGTATAGATTAACCTCATTTATAAATTGTTAAATTGCTTATAAGTTGCTAAAAATTATTTAAATTTTTGACCTATCTTCCAAGGAAGGGAACACAGAGTAAAATTTTCGAAGCAACGGGATTATTCCATCAAGCGTGAGAGTTATATTTACGTCGCTATACAATTCTGCGGGTCATTCTATCAAACACATTATTCAGGCAGTGGCTTGTCTGTTTTCATAAAAGCATGTGCCCGTTAATATATTCTTTCTTTGATAGAATGTAGTTGCTGCTTATTTAAAATTTACATGGCCTTCAGTTTAAACAGTGGAATTTATATAATGAAACGTAACTCACACAAATATAATTACTTGTGTAAGTAATCTTTTGAGCAAATTCTTCGGTACCTTCGCCAATTTATTTATCGTCAGAATAATACCAATATTATTCCGTTTTTTAGCTTAATTATAATAAATCGTAAGTAACGTATACCTTTTATCTAATAACATTAAAATGGTAATTTTTTTAAATCGATAATCTGTTTTTTGCTTAAAAATACTTTACATTCTTAAAATGTAATTTGTTTCAATGTTTGTAGAGAAAATTTAACTCTTACCTTTTTTTTCTTAGCAACTGATTTAATTTAAAATAGAAAATTTTTTTTGCAGACTTAAAAGTATAATTATATATAAAACGAACTTCATTATTATTTGTTTATAAATTATTAATTAATTGATTATTTATTACTTATATATTTGTTAATTAATTGGACTATAATTTGTGTATGTATTAATATTTTAATAATTCTTATTTACCAAATATCATTTTTTAGCAGACGATTTATTTTATAATGTATTTCTTGGCTAATGTAAAATGTTTTCCGGCAATAGACTAGAATTTCAGTTAGTTGATGTGCTGTAAATAAAATATTGGATTGGAAGATATTCTGAATTAATTTTTGTCTCATACTTACCGCTAATTCCACCTAACAGGCTCATTCTCTATTAATAAATTTACAGTATTGCTAACTTGATTGAATCCTAGTTCAGCCCCTTGATTCAGTAATCTTGCACGGCTGCAAGTTTAGGATTAAACGCGCTAGCTATTTTGAAAAACTTGGCGCCATTTAGCGAAAATTCTTATCGCCAAAAAAATCAGGGGGTTCAACTAGGGCAGGGGCAACGAACCTTTTTGGATCAAAGTGTCATTTTTTTCGTTAAGAAATGTTTAGGGGGTATAGACGTGCCGTCAAATAATTTTAACTTGTGATTATTGAGAAAATAATAAAGCTAAATACTAACAACTCAAAACTCTTCAATTACAACGAAAAAATACATTTTGTACAGTATAGTAGTAAATGTTTTATTTATACGTGTAATTGAAATTAAAGTAACATCAGTGTGAATTCTGTTGTGGTAGATTATATGACTAATAACTTGTATTAGGATTGTAAGATGTTATTTTTACCAGAATGCAAGCTGAATTGGAGTCATCTTCCAAACGGTTTCCAAACGAGTCTTCGGTGTTATTCATCTCTGAAAACAATGACTCGCAGGCATAGGGAGATGAAAATGTAGTTAAAATAGCACGAGCCATTTTTTTCAAACAGCTAAATGTATCTGAAATCGAATCCCATGTTTCCAAAATTAGTTTTCTAGCATTTTAACTTATATTTTTTGTTAATCTTTCTGTTTTAGTCAATTTCAAATTTCTCCTTTTTTTTAACAAATTTTTAAATTCATATTGATCTAGACTGGAAATCAATCTCTCTCTCTCTCTCTCACACACACACACAGTTGCATTTAAAAAAAATCAATTTACAACCAATAGAATTTGGACAAATTCAGTTTATTAAATGAAGTCACATCAATCAAGGCACGTAAAATACTTGATCGTTTTTGATAATTCATACTGGACATTGTTATTTTGAGTTAAAATGCAAGCCATTTCAATCGGTGGCGTGCTTACAATATTATGTCACGTGCCATCAATGGCACACCTGCCGCTGATTCGCCATTCTTGAACTAGGGCTTCAAATACTAATTTTGGGCGACTCACTATACATATTGGTAATTTGGCCCTCACTGTAAAATTCACAAGCATAAAATATCTTTTTATCGCCATTCTTCGCATTATATTTTATTTTAATCATCCTAGTGATATGCAATGTAAAATATTAAAATTTATCTGAGGTTCGATGCATTTATCGCTTAAGCATTCATTGTATTGACTTGTGGGCAGATAGACATTCTTTCGAATTTACTTTCTTTTATATTTGTTTTCTTTTTTAAAAAAAAAACAGTAATTGCAGTGGATATTTTTGCAAGGAAAAGAAATCGATACTCAAAAAGATGAAAAAAATGTCGAGGCCTCTCAATTCCATTTTTGTAAAACTATTTCCTGTTATTGTGTGTCTGTTGAAAGTACGTGGAATAACTTCTAGACTAATTACATCAGATGCCCTTTCTCCACTCGATTTCCTAAATAATATTGCCCACCCATCTGTTGGAAAAATCGAGTTTTATTGAACTAATTTAATTTCATGCTACAATTACCGCGTATGTTATTGGTGTAATCTACGATTATCGGAAATCTTGTCAACATCATGTTACTTTTTAATTCTTTTTTTCGAAACACGTGGGTTGTGATAGTCTTGAATCAATCTCTTCTGAGAAATATGAGTACCCGTACTTAATTACAGGAATTCGCCAGAAAGGAGCGAGATTTGCTCTTATTTTTAGTTACTTAACTTGTAAAGTGTAATAGCATTCATGTTTCATCGGTTCTTCTTGGAAGCAGATCACATTCACTTTGTAAAGTGTTGTGACTTATTCTACATGATAAAGGCTAAGGCTTCACCAGGCGTCGGCAACCTGTGACAAGCTTGTCAGGTTTGGCAAGCGCCGGCTAGGTGGCGTAGTTGGTTTGTCGCTGGTCTTGTACGCTTAAGATTGCGGGTTCAACCCCGGCCCAAGTCGGTGTATTTTCATGAAGCAGGAAACGGACTACATCTAAGTCGTATAGTAATGAGGCATGTAAAAGATCCCTTGAGTGCCTGTTTGGCTTGGGTGCTCTCGGCAAAATTAAATTCTTAAGTACAAATTTCGCATCGGCAGAGTTCAAGTGCCTCCTTCTGGGGAGGAAACTGGGCGTCAAAATTACTTGCGGCGATTGGTATCGCCTATATGGTGCCGCACTAAAAAGGGATACCAGCTCCTGATGAATGTACTAGGTCTCCAATGATAAAAGTACCAATCCGCAGCCATATTGAAAAAAAAAAGATTTGGCAGGAGGGACAATTCTCAGTGGCACCCTTCTTTCAATCCTACACCCATATTCGGCATCTCTGTCATTAGTTGAGGAACAGTCCAATAAAGTGAAGATGATGAGGCATAAAATAATTTAAATTAGCGTCCATAGTATTGTCTTCAAGAAACTTTAAAACAGAAGGGCAGTGTCTGAGAAGGTCACCATGTATATCATCCTGGTGGCACACAGGACAACAAGCCGAATCCTTGACTCCAATGCGATATAAATGCTTCTGTAAATAATCATGTCTGGTAAGAATATGGAAGCAGGCAACTCCAACAGATCAAGGAAGGGACCTAGGGACTCTACTACCTTTGTTGAGCAAGACATTCCACCTCTTACCTCCAGCTGCATCACCATACAAGGAGGTTCTACTATTTTTCAATTTACTGTAAATGATTCTTTTGATGTTACTTAGAGGCAAAAGAGAGTCAGGTTGGGACATGAGAGATCCCACTTCATCAAGCTTATCTACCAGCTCATTTTCCGAAATGTCACAATGGCTGGGAATCCACTGGAGGGCAAAGCTTTCTTTAGACTTTTCAAGTTCAATTAATTTCGTTCTACAGAAATGAACTAGTACGTTTTCATTATACCTTGAATTTATTAGAGACAAAATGGCAACTTGAGAATTGGTACAAAACGCAATATTGTGTTCAAAACAGCTTTCTAATTTATCGATCACGAATGATATTGCTACTATTTCACCGTTTAAATTGTGTCACAATACTTCCCAACAGAATAACTCATACTGAGTCAGTCACTCTAATGTCAATGGCACTTTAAACCCCACAGCAAACTTGTCAGTTTTTGAGTAAATGGAAGCTGATAATTCTACAATACAGCTTTTTAAAGTAACATTTATATAGAAAAGTGCGGAAGGCAAAATTTACGGAATTTCTAAGAAATTGTTGAATGACTTTGCTGAAGAAATTTTATTGCTTAAAGCAAGTGCCTGTACTTTGCTTTCTGCATTTGGCTCTACATATCTATGTGAACTATTCTTTTCTCACTTAAAAAATAGTTTGTGTCCGCAAAGTTCTTTAACAACTGAACTTTCAGAATCATCTCAAATTGAAGGCAAAAGATTGAATCCGTGATATTGCGATATAGAATGGTGCTATACTGAAAAAAGATTCGCATTAGAATATTTTTTTTTTTTTTATTGAACTGTATTTAAGGAATAATTATATTTAGGGTTACTTATTTCTTATTTTAATAAGAATATACTTTAAAAATACACATTATATATCTGTACAACTTTAATTATTATTTTTTATCATGTTAAAGATACAGCTATGTTTTAGTATTAGATTTTATGTTTATTTTTAAGTTAAAATAAATATCTTTTAAATAATACATAATAAAACTAAATTTCTGTATTGTTGACTTTTTTTATTCTCTAACTCTCCATGCATTGCCTGGGAATCGAATTGTTTTAAATATTTTTTACTGTGTGGCATCCTGAATCGTATTGGTAGAATGGTTTGGCTCACCACCGCCAGTGGCGTAACGTACACCCCCGCAACCCCCACATTGCGTAGGAGGGAGAGGGTTCTAGGAGGCCCAAAGACTGACTGCCGTCAAGTACCTACCCTTTGTAAAATCCAGCTTGGGGGCACAGAATCTGACTTTGCAGGGGAGTTCAAATGTTCTCCGTTACTCCACTGACCACCACTATAAGGTTACCGACCCTTGGGCTAGACCAGGAATGGCGAACCTTTTTAAGACGTGGGTCAAATTTTGTTCATATTTTTTTTTAATACTAGTTCGTGGGTCACTAATGCCTATTTGCACCAGAGTTAGGTTTAAAATTTTTTAACTGAGTATTTTTAAAACTAAACATCTTTAAATTTTCAATTGGCTTATAATGGGTAAAAAAAAGGACGCTGTGGAAATCTCTTTCTACAAACATAACTGATTAATGTGCATTTTATCCGAAGAAAATGCTTTAAATATGGTTTTTTGCTCTGGTTTTCAAATGTTTTTCAACTAACAAAATGTGAGCAAACTTATACACTTTATTTGATATTTTGTAAACACTTTTGCTTTATTTCAAATACTACATACTTTCATATACATTTACTGTCGTTTGCGTAGCTATGGAACCAGGGGTGTAGCTACCGCCGTATCAATGATACCGGGCCCTTAAGCTTCAGGGGCCCGAAAATGTGTAAGAAGATATCGTAAAATATTGAGAGCCCACCAAAAAGGGACTCCAAAGAATTTGGATTTTTGGGTCCACTCAGGATTATCTACGCCAGTGTTTGGAACTGTAATGATCACACTGAAGGTAATAGACTGCATTTAAATTGCTTTTGTGTCAATGGGCATGAAAAAATTCAAATGGAATATAAATAGTACACACAAATTAGAAAATTTAAATAAACCCGCGTAAGCAAACAAGTGGTTGCCTAGCAATCGTGGGTCAATTAAAAAGCTTGCGTGGGTCAGACACTGACCCACGGGTCATAGGTTCGCCATCACTGGGCTAGACCATCTACGTGCCCAAAAATCTAGGCAAAATTGTAAATGAGATGAGATGCAGTATATAATTAGATCACCCTTGTCAAGCCCAATGCAATTTAAAAGGCCAGAGAATTAAAAATGGAACAGGATAGAAAGATTTTTTACCCCTTGTCCACAGGAAAGCTTTTAATGAATCCATTCAGTCGTTGTCTAGTGGTCGTATGATCCATTCTTTTAAAACTGACTTTTGAATGCGTGAGGAATAAAATAAATAAATAAATTATTGTTAAACGATTCAATTAATGAATAAAAGAATACTTAATTTATCTGTATGATTATGTCTAAAAATTGTTTTTCTGTGTTTTTGAAATTTGTAAAAAAATAACAAATTCAAATTTTAGTAAGTTTTTTCAACTCACAAACAATAAAGGCATAATCGGGAAAACAAACCTATTTCGCTATTTTAAAAATTTTTAACGGAGTACAAATCAATTCTCTTACCATTCGTTTACTTGTCAAATTTATCGAAACTTTTACAGATACTGCACTCCAAAAGTAAAAATACAACCTGTTTTTTGCGTGTTATTTAAAAATTAATGAACGCAGAAACAAGGAACTGAGCGTAAGTTTGCCTTCGATAGTTTTATATTGAAAGAAATGCATAAATTTGCATAATTTTTACATAAACATGGTTTCTTGGAAAATAAAAAGGTCCAATAATGGAGAAAGCAATGCATCACAATTTTATGCAGAAAAATGCCATGGAAACATTAAAGAAAAGGATTTCTAATAAGGAATATGTCCACACTTATCAGCAATACATTGGCAGCATCGATTTTCCTTGCTGCCAATTAAGTTATCGGACGCCACTTTGGGAAACAATAATTGGGGAATGAAAAGATTGAACAAGAACGGACAAAATAATTAGTAGTTCCTGTTCAAACTTTATCGACGTGGGTGATAATCAATGGAATAATATAAAATAACTGTTTATCTTTCGAAGCTACTTTTAATATTTTATAAAATTGCTATTGAAATTTAACACTTGTTGCTCTGATTAAAATAATCTGCAGCCGTATACTTTGAACGTTATTTCAAGAGCAATATATTTATGCAATATTTGCTGCACAAATTCCAAACTGAATGTTAAGAATTGTGTTTCTTAATATTTCAGGAGGATAATTATCTAGTGAAATATCAGTTTAGTTGTGTAGCCAAAAACCGAACAGAAACAAAGACGATACAAATTAATTTTTTTAAAAAAATTTAGAATTATTATTTTACGATATAATATTATTAGAGAGCATGGGAATATATTGTTACGAATAATATGTAATGAATGCTTAAAATAGTGTAAATAATTTGTATCTGGGATGCTTAATACATTAATATTACTTTCTGTTCTATTTATTTTATGATAAAAATTGTAATATCTGTAAATAACGCTGCCCCTTACATAATAATGGCATTTCAATCGAAACTATGAGATATTAGCGATACAACCAAGACGGCATCATTTTTAGCAACTTGGCTATGATATATGCATGCTTCTGGAAACTACTGGATAAATCTATTTGCATTATGATCTATGACGTAAGCGGAACTTTCGGAAAAGATCTAGAAGGTGGCCGTACAGAATATAAATAACAGTCACTCGCTGAAACTCAGTCAGTATTACATGAGCTGTTGAATACTTCAGTTGCCACGATCGAGAGATTGCTTGCAAATTAACTTAACGTATTTGTATTTTCCGACGCTGATAGTTGTCTCTGAGCACTGTAGATGGAGCGAAGGTCTTCTAGGATTCATTTTTGCGAATTTTGCTGTTATATCCTGTACTTTACGAATTGTTTATCTACAATGAATTCAATCTCTCTTAAGGAACTGTTTTGCTTTTTGAGACTGTGAGCAAAAAAATAATCCTCGAACCCCTATTCATGTAACAATAATATTAATAAGAGTTGTTAATCGACGCTAAATTTTAGAAAGAACAAAAGCAAACGTTTCACAATATAGAGTGTGGAATACCGATACGAGTCTAGCAAGACATTTAATGGTAAAAAAGAAAAAAATTTTAATTAATTTCGAATTCGAGTAATTGATCAAAGTATTTATTTAAGACATTGTCTGTGAAAACATTCTTTGTTGTTTTACAATAAAATTTAAAAGATCTTAATTGTATTTCCACTTATTATTTTTTAATCTATTCTTTTTCTCACGCGCACACTTACAAATGGAGCAAATTCATGGATAATAAGAAAATATACGAATATTATGTGTTCCTTGAACGCATAATTTTCTAAAGCAGAGAAAATAAATTGATTTCCTTTCAAAAATATTTTGTTTCTGAAAAAGAAATTTTTATATTATGATGAAATAAAGCTACTTAATTTAATGAGTTTATTTCACAATTAAGGAATTGGTTACAATTACAGTTACATATTCAAGTTACTTGGAAAGTAATGGAAGTTGAGCTTTTCGAAATTGAATTCCATTAGTCCTAATTTGTTAAACGATATCTGTTAAAAATCGTTCTTGATTTTTAATAAGTTTTAAACAAAAAACTAGGTAGGTTATTTAATGAAACAGACGATTCTTTCTGAATTAAGCTTTGTTTAAAATTATTTATTAAGAATTTATATACATTGTTACACTGCACATGAACACACTAACACAAGGCATAACAAATTTAAATTGAAGAAAACAGAGATTGTTCCTTTTTAGGCATCTCCCCAAATCTGAAAAACAAAGAGCATTTTTTTGTTTACATCTGACGCAACTAGCGTCCTCTGGTGGGAGAAAGCACGATTCACATGTTTTGATGTTAGAGTTTTTAACAATATTATTGGGCGTTAGAAAGATTTGTAAAACAATTAGCATCAAATCATTTTATGATATAATTTTGATTACACTTCATTTGATAATTATGTTTGTATTCTGTCATATAAAATACACCAGTTGTTACCCTACCGCTTTGCTTAGCATTTCATTATATAGTAAGATTATGTATTGTTTTTAATTTAATCATAACTAACGCTTAGCATTACACTTTCGATTGTATTGACAATCATTCTTATAGTTCTCTCCAGTTGATTTGATAAGGAAAAGAGTAAAATTTCTAAACCTGAAGTATGTTTGTTGCGACTAGGGATTGCAATACCGAACCAAAAGCTCAATACCAGTATTCGGTATTTTTTAGATCTTAATACCGGATACCGGTTTTAATATTGGTAGTAGAAGTTTTAGAAAATGAAAGGAAATAATGTTTTTTTTTTTTTTTTTTTGTTTTATTTGCCAGTTTTATTTGAGAGTGTAAACATTACAAAATTAATTTGCAATTTATAAATTATATATACAAAGAATCATAAAAAAGTAAAGGAACATCTTATTTATTTAATCACAAAAAAGTGTAAACATCACTATTCAGTTTGTGGCTCTATCACAAAATTTTGAGATGTGATCTTAAAAATATAATACATTAATTGTATCTGTCATTTGGCCTGGAAAGTAATTTTGTGCAAAAAATTACCAGCTGTCAAAACGGCTCTTTCAGTATCTACCCTAGTTGGTGTTACTGTCAGCAATGCACGATATACTTTTCCCCCAAGTATTTACCTCTAAATACCTATCTTCAAATAAATCGATTTCTCGTTGGATGGTTTTAAAAATAGCTGATTTCTGTATTGTATTTTGATTTGAGGAAATTTTTTTAGCTATCGCGCGATAATTCCAATTTTGTTCAAGAGACAACTATCGACATTAGTGTCACCATCTCCGATAACTGTACCGAATTCTTCTGAATGTAGATAGGTTTGTGGGTAAAAAGATTTAAGGTATCCGACTACGTTCGCGGAACCGTGATTTTAAAAAAGCGTATAAATGGATAATTTTCATGATATTTAGAGTCACTTAGATTAGAATACGTGTATAAAATTGTTTTAAGGACACATTTTGACAAAACAATTTATTTAAATACAATATTTCGGCAAAAAAATTAACTTAGAATAACTTTTTTTTAAAATGCTCTTCTTTTGTGAAAAATGCTTCTATTATAAAAATATTTTGCCTGTATATAGCTAAGACTCCTGTACAGAGGCTCAACTATGATTTTTGAAAAACTCACATTATTTTCAGAGTTACAACCCATTGAAATAATTATCGGCGTTTTTTTCTTAAAACTTCTCTCCTCTGTTGTCGTAAAATATGGATAAACCCACTTCTAAGTTAGATATTTCAAAAATTCTAGTTGAGCCTCTGTACAGAGGTCTGAGCTATATACGGGCAAAATATTATTATAATAGAAGCATTTTTCACAAAAGGAAAATATTTTGTAAATGGGTCATTCTATGTTCATTTTTTGTCAAAATATTATACTTAAATAATTTTTTATTGTAGTACTATTCTTAAAACAATTTTATATACATTTTCTAATCTAAATGACACTAAATATCTTAAATATTATCCATTTATACACTTTTGCAAAATCGCGGTTCCGAACGTAGTCGGATACCTTAAGAAAATTTAGTATAAATTTGATCCAATTTGAATTGGTTAGTCTCTTTTCTTCTTTTTCATTTTCATTTTTAAAACCATTATACTTGTGTTGGCAATCCCTGAACATAAAGTGGAGACAGTTTAAAAAGTTTTTAGTAAATATCGAAAAACGCTATTTAAGCTTGTAAATACTGGAATTATAAAATTTTAGAAATGGCTCTAAATACCGGTATTCGGTATCCCGGTATACTTATATTGCAATCTCTAAATGCGACCCGTCGGTTGCGGGTGTGAAAGGGTTCGAGGAACAAATAGACATGATCTGAAATTCGAAACCTTTATTTAACTTTAGCACTAATGAGAATGCACTCTGATAACTAAACCCGAGGAGCAATAAGAATTACTAATCCTATTAAACATATGGAAGCACTTATCTTAATTATTCTCTTGTACGCTCCTGCTCCCAACTTGCTAAGTCGTTCAGCCGTAAAGTAGACGTCTTCCACCTTTCTATGGATCTTTCATTTGGATTTAATGTCTCGAAGTGCGACTACCCGTTGTTCACACTAGGATTTCGGCTTAGGATCAGCGTTTAACCATTACCTCGACTACTCAACGACTACCACTTAAATAGAAGTTTGCATTTGTCTAAAATCAAGTCCTCTCTACGGAAACTAAAATAACACTTAAAAAAAG
This sequence comes from Trichonephila inaurata madagascariensis, assembly GCA_019973955.1. NCBI lineage: Eukaryota > Metazoa > Arthropoda > Arachnida > Araneae > Nephilidae > Trichonephila > Trichonephila inaurata. Next base: position 23,132 of record BMAV01017526.1, on the reverse strand, counting down.
AATTTTTCTCAAGATGATTAGTGGAAGTCCGAATAGAACCCGTTACATGTTTATCTTTTATCCCTTCTGTATAGCAAACTCCAGAGTCAATTTCCGTGAAACCCGTTCTTACTCATCAAAAGAAATCTGCTTTCGAAATTTTTAGTCTGTAGATCTAATAGTTATAAACGCACACACCAGGATTTTTTAAATTTAAAATGACCCACAATCCTCCTGGAAAGTTTAATTCCGTAAAATCTGTTCTTTGCAGATCTCAACTCAACAAAAGAGACATGTTTACCAAATTGCAAGCCTGTAAACGCGCGAGCGCATCTAATAGTTCAAAAAAGGGACATTTTAAAAACCTAAAATGATCCGGTATCTTTCCTAAACCTACCTTGAGAATCGATCAAAACATGTTCTTAGGGGATCTCTACTCAAAAAAAGGAACATGTCTGTAGGTCCAATAGTTCCATAGATCTTGTGATAAATGTCTGAGTGAGTCGCTTTTCTCTTATGCATGTATGTTTGTATCTGTTAACGGTATTCATTATTCATAACGGTATCCGTTATTCAGGTTTAGTAAAATTGTAATATATGTTTTGCAGCGGATTAGCTGAAAATTGTTTTATATCTTCTGTCTATAAAAGTATTTTGCTCTTTTAAAATTATAAATAAAACTAGAACAGAGAAATACTTCCAAGCAACGCATGAGGAAATATTTCCATCAAATTTCTGAGTATCTTAAACTTAATGCTTTTTCACAGGATATAATGGTGAAACTCTTTTTTTTATATATATCTTACCCTAGAATATCTGAAAGATTGTTTACATAATTTTAAGAGACACGAACTTTTTAAAGACTAACTTTTTCGGACTTATTTTGTGAGCTGAAGTAATAAAATTACACAATATGAAAATACAGAAGAGCATTTATCACTTGTCTGCAATGTTTAGCATCATGGGTCAGGGAAGAGGAGAGGGGAAGATAAATTTGACACTGGTGAATAGGGGAAGCCCAGTACAAAGGGATTTTTAGCAATTACTTTATTTAGGAAATATTTATTCAAGGTAATTTGTTCTGTTTTATTTTTCTCCCTTTCAAAAATTATATTTCAAGGATAAAGATGCTTAACTATTACTTGAAATACTCTGAATTTTTTTTTTTTTTTTTTTTTGTCTCTGTGTTAAATTGCAAAATAAAGTGTATTAGGTAACACAACCATGAAACTAATGAAATGTATGTAGTGTAATGTAAACCATGAAATCATATAAGGTACTTTTAATTTCTTAAAAATCTCTTCATTCTATAAAATAAAATGAATCCTATTAGGTAATATAAACATGGAATTAAACGAGAAATAAATTTTGTTGTGCTATCTCTTGTCTTTCTTGGTGTTGCATTTACGGTGGCCAGCAGTGTACATAAAAAACTTAAGCATTTCCGATAACTCTTTGAACTGAGAAAATCTGGCTGAAAACTGCGACCGATCACACACGTTTTTCGTAATACTTCATATTGAACTTTGTTGTTTTGAATTAAAATGCAAATCGTTTTGATCGGTGGCGTGCCCAAATATTGTGTAGCATGCCATTAATGGCACGCGTGCCACTGGTTCGCCATCCCTGTCCTACACATTCACTGAAAACCTCAACTCTCGTTTCGCTTAATACGCTTAGTCACCGCCAGGCGGCGCCCACTGCGTATGCTCGAAAGGCTTAAAAAGGTGGCAGGCGTTTGAAAGGATGGAAATGAGGCTGTCACAAGCTGATGTTGATAGACGATTCAATGTGATTTAACGACAGCGGAATAAATTTCAATCTGAAGGTTTTATGTCTAGAAGTTAGTCTCTAACAAGTTATAACACTTGCAGGAGATAATTTTCTTTCGGTCGAAGGAGAAGAAACACTGCTGTGCCTCGGATCGTTGCAGATCATTTTCTTGCATCACGAACAAGAATCTTATCTACTAAGGTGCGTAAAAGCCTTCACAATGCCGCTCTCTATGCTAGGGATGGCGATTCTTTCTGAAAAGGATCGATTTTTAAATCGATTGGAATCGTTACTTGATGAATCGATTCACAAAAAAATCGAGTCCTAAAAGATTGATTTTTTTTCTTCAAGTCTGCATTTACAATGTAAATATAAATCCCTTTTATGAAAATGAAGAACGATGCCACAATAAACGATCTCTCATCAGTAAAATCAGGAAATTTTTTTAGTTGAGGGTATTCGACAATTACAATTATTTTTATTACCATATCAAAGTATCAGGTATAAAAAAGGCATTTATTATCTAAATGTATTTGTTACATTAAAAAGAAAGTAGATAATATAGCTTACAGTTCTCAATGCTTAATATCTAAGTTTTTTAAAAACAACAGTCTGTCAAATCTATTGGAATCTAAGCGGTTCCGCTCATCACTTGCGATGTTGCCAGCAATCGAAAAAATGCGCTCAAAAGGAACAGATGATCCCACGATACTCGTATACGTTATGACTATTGACTAGCGAACATGATGATAAATAGAGTTTTTTTGTTTTTTTCAGTAAAGTATGGGATCATACTTCAGGTGCACAACTGCGTGCGATAAATAGTGTTTAAAGATAGTACATTCAACAAATTGCGAATAATTTTATGGTTTTTACCAAAACAGAAAAAAATCGAATGTCGATTTTTTAGGATGAAATATCGATTCACTGAATCGATTCAGTGCTACATATCGATTTTCAAAATCGATTTTTTTACCCGAGAAATCGATTAATCGATCTCAGATCGCCATCCCTACTATATGCAAGATGACCAATTGTGTCCGCCACCCTGAAACATCGACAGAGATGTGCCCTTGCACGTTGGGCAAGGGGGAACACTTTTCTTTGACAAGATAACAATGGGCTTCTATAATCTTCATAGATGAGAAGGCAGATCTTAAGGCAGAGAACAATCTCGGTGGTCTTAATGACTTGCATGTGTTTCATGGAATAAGTTTTAAGGTGTGAGACTTTGGGAAGAGATATGCTATATCATACGCTTCTGGTATTGGTAAAGAATTCCTGCTCGTGTATGATAATGTGTGACCTTACCAATCTGGACTTGTTAAGGACTACCTAAAGCAGTAGTCCTCAACCCCACGGGCCGTGGACTGGTACCGGTCCATGGATCAAATAATACCGGGCTGTACAAAGGACATTAAATTATTTAAATTTTTTTTACTGTGGTGCATTTTTCTCCGGGATTTGTGCGGCTTTTTTTTATGGAAATCACTCCAAGTTTGTTATAATTAGATCCGGACACATGTTTAGGCACATGTTTAGTAACAACTGCACATGTTTAGCTCTTTCGAGAGAATCGGGCATGTGTGAAATTTCGCGAATTATTGCGCACTGGAATTCTGTTTATATTTTAATTAAGTTGGAAAACGATAGAAAGCTTATTAATTACTGGGCATCACAGACATTCATAATGATAGTTTCAATATTTATTTTATTTTTGGTTCGTATTTATAAAAATAATTTTTAGTCTCAAAAACATTTAAAAAGCAGATATTCATAAATTAAACTCAATGATTCATTTTTAACGAAAAAGGATCTTTTGTTCTTACTGTGTGTGTTATTTTTAATTCAATAAGAACAAACGGTTCTTTTTCGTTGCTATCGCAACCAGAGATGTCTAATAACCATAAGAACAGAAAACATAATACTAATGTGATACTAAGAAACTACAAGCAATATAAGGATTAATTAAAAAAAAAGGTATATTAGTTGTTATTGAAAAGATTTATATCAGTTCAAGCCAAAACAAGTTTATATGAGAGTAAATTTATCGTTTGAGATTTGCCAGATAGTATTTTGTAAGTTTTGCGTCTACTTTATTTTAATCATCAAGGCGGAAATAGTGAAGAGTACTTTTTTAAAAAAATAAAAACATTTTCTTTTTAAAATACGCAATTTTTTTTTAAATATTGCGAAAAGTTTTGTACTGTATGTTCAGATATTATCAATGACAGTAAATTATAAATTTTAGCGTGTTTGATCGTATGAAATATTTTATATGAATATTTAAATGAAATTAGGCTTAGCAGCGAAATTCGCCCAGTCCCGTACGTGCGTAAACTCTTCGAACGTGCGCCCCCGGGGAAACGTTTCAATCTCCCTTTGCCGGCCCTGAAGGGGTTTTAACGTAATCCCGCTTTAAAATCACAGAAAATCACAGCACGAAAAAGTTCTCTAGTCAACGCCCTTTTCTCTTCTAGATAAAATTTATTCTACGCTAAGCAACTCGAAGAAATTCAGAAAGAAAACCGTCTGCTGTGTTAAAATACTTTGTATTTTCAAATTATACCGTGGTTTTTTTTTATAACTTTTCGTCTGCACCTATCTAAAAAAATTTTTAGAGTTACTTTCGTACTTTGAATTCTTCAAACTGTATAATTTTAAGATATTCATATTTTTTCTTTTCCAATATTAACTCTATTATATTCATTCAAATAAATACAATAGTTAGAATTTCCTTAAAAAAAGTATATTTCGGAGAATCAGCTATGTTTACGGATTCAAACTATCTGGTTGACACGGGAAATGTTATAAATAATTCCTTTAGATGCATTTTTAGCTACTAAATTTTTTAAAAAATGTGTCTAACTATTATCTAAAAAAATTAATTGAATTGCATTTCTTCCAGTTCCTTCCCTTTCTTACCATGTTCCCAAAATTTAAACTTTAACAAAAAGAAATTTAAAATTTTCTTTGTATAACTCTTTGAAATTGAAAGAAGTGGCGGAGCTTTCTTGGGAAAAAGTGATATTTGATGGCTTTTTACTTCGCCCGTGTATTTATTTTTAAATAAATGTTCATTGGAAGAAAAGGAAAACTTTTTCATCCCATTATATCACTTAAGGTATCCGACTACGTTCGGAACCATGATTTTAAAAAAAGCGCATAAATGTATAATTTTCATTATATTTAGTGTCACTTAGATTAGAATACATGTATAAAATTGCTTTAAGGACATTATGACAAAAAAAATTATTTAAATACAATATTTTGGCAAAAAATTAACTTAGAATAACCTTTCTTCCAAATGTTCTCCTTTTGTAAAAAATGCTTCTATTGTATTAATATTTTGCCTGTATATAGCTCAGATCTCTGTACAGAGGCTCAACTATGATTTTTGAAAAATTCAAATTACTTTCAGAGTTACAATCATTTGAAATAATTATTGGCGTATTTTCTTAAAATTTCTTCCTTCTGTTTTCGTAAAATATGGATAAACCGACTTCCAAGTTATGTATTTCAAAAATTCTAGTTGAACTTCTGTACAGAGGTCTGAGCTGAATACAGGCAAAATACTAATACAATAGAAGCATTTTTTACAAAAGGAGAACATTTGGAAAAAAGGTTATTCTAAGTTAATTTTTTGCCAAAATATTGTATTTAAACAATTTTTTTTGTCAAAATGTCCTTAAAACTATTTTATGCATGTAGTCTAATCGAAGTGATACTAAATATCATAAATATTATCCATTTACACGCCTTTGCAAAATCACGGTTCCGAACGTAGTCGGATACCTTAAATAATTCACGGTTAAAAATAATTATAAATCCAAAGAGATGTCATATTCAGAATTATATAAATCTGCTTCACAGCTAAAATAGCTGTGTAAATCCTCTTCAGTAACTAAGTATATCACGTTCAATGGTGTAACGAACACCCCCGCAACCCCTCATTGCGGGGGGGGGGCATGGTCTCGAGGGGGCCCAAAGCTTGGCTGACGCAAAGTATGTATTTGGTGTTGGGGCCCAATACCTGAGTTTGCAAGGAGCGTGCCCTAGTATTCTCCGTTACGCCACTGATCACGTTGTTCAAAATATCAGTTCCTTTTTTTGCTTTTCACAACTTCTTTAAGTTGAAAATTCGAAAATGCAGTTCACTTAGTTCACTGTATATTTTGATTTAAAAAAAAACAACTTCGGAAACTTTTACGGCCCAAACAAGAACTAGAATTGTTATAACAGAACAGCTCTTCAAAAAAGATAATTTACTTTTCCTTCTGCTCTTGTTTCTATTCTTTTGAGATGTGTTGTAAGATCAGAGGATGACAAGCAAAACTAAAAATATTCGAAAGTTTTTAAATATATTTCACTCACCATTTAAATAATTCCAATATAATCGTGTTGTATTTTTATTTAAAAATTACTTACGGAGGTAGTTATTATGAAATGGAAAAGGAATTCATTCAAATAAACATAATCAATGAGAAATTTATGAAATATGTAAAGTTTTATGTACCAAACGATACTTCGAGAAAATAGCGATTAATCGGAATTTCCAATATAATCAATAGAACAAAATCAAATTATAATTTATAAATGAAATAACTCATATTAGAGTGAATATCCCACATATATAGCTCTAATTTAACATTAAATGTAGATCAATGTATTTAAATCAAAAATTTGCTTTAAATTGCTTAGGACTATTTAGGTTTAGGAACTAAATCTTCATGAAATTAAATCCCTTCGTACGATCTGTTTTTTTTTTAAAAGTCTATCTTTTTTTGTATTCTTCTAAGAGTCGAACACTTTTTTTTAAATAAAAAAACTGAACCTTAAATTTTAACATAAATTTTTGATGAATACTTAAATGGCGCTATTGGCAAAGCCATTTAGTCATGATTAATACTTATTTTTTTACTTTTTGCTCGGTTGAAAAATAAAATTCGTATTATGTACATTATTCCATTATTCATTTCATTTTGTAATTTGTAACCGTATTCGTGAATCAAATACTATGTAAGTTCGATAAATTACGCAAAATATGAATACTATTTAAATCATGAAGCTTAACTATAGAAAACTAAAATACTATAAGAACGAATATTTTTTAGAAAAATATGTGTCCCACATTTTTAAAAATTCTATTTTAAGATTAGATCCGCTTAGGAAAATACTTGGACACTAGGGAAATGAAATTTCTCTGAAAAGGATGCGATGAAAAAGAATCGATGTATGATACTGTAGATAGTGTTTCCAAAACTGGCAAGGGGAAATACAAAAGCCCTTATCGTAGAACGTTTCTGACACATAAGTTTCAATTCTTTTGAAAAGCTGAGCTTAAAATTTCAGAGAAGATGCAACTTATACTTTTTTGAAAAACTTTTGCTATTTTTTCAATTCCTACTATTAGCTCGCACTCTGTCTATATATTTATTTATATATTTGTATATTTATTTATTTATTTTGGTGGAATTTTCAATCGTTCATAAAATACATTTTAAAGCGCTAAATTGAGCTGAAATTTTATATACAGGATCATTTTGGATGACAATACAATAATTTAATTATAATTAATAAAAATTAATTGATTAAAACTAATTATTTAAAGAATTACAAATACAGCCACGTTGGCGACTTGTGTCAAAACTTGTGAAAAGGTTTTTTTCTCACGTGTTAAAGCATTCAGTTGGACTGAAATTAAAAGGTCAATACGATACTTTAATGATAATTAAAAAAAAAACTAATTACCTCATAATGTTGTGATTCTGTCCTATGTATATACATATTTATATTAATTGTAACTATTTAATAAAAAGTAGCTAAAATAAAATTTTTCGTTGTTGATCTAAGTAGGAATTGACTTAAAAACTATTTTTTTATATTACTTGTTTTAGAGATTATTTGCTATTTTGTTAAGTCATTACTTACTGTGCCATTTTTCTTTCACAAAGGGAATTTTATTTGACGTTAAAATTAAGAAAGCTTATTTATTTACGTATTTCTCTAGCACAGCATTTCCAAACAAAAGTCAAGATCTGTCGTGTAAAGAGGGCTGATGCACATTAAATCTTTTGTGGCTCTGAGGCCTCCCGTTGGTTAGGTATAGTAGTTTCTAGAGGAGGTGCCAGCTCAAGTATATCCCTCATCACGCGACCGAGTTTCAAAACTTCGATGTCCATCACCAAATTGTTACTTTATAACACATGCTCATTCACTCCTAACAAAAGTTTTTTTTTCAATGAGGCTGTGGATTGGTATTTTTACCATTGCAAACCTAGTACATTCCCCAGGAACTGGTATTACTTTTTAATGCGACACCATATAGGCGATACCAACTGCCACAGGTAATTTTGACACCCAGTTTTCTCCCCAAAAAGAAGCATCAGACGATATATAATATGCGAACTTGTAATAAAAATTTAATTTTGCCGAGAGAACCCAAGCCAAACAAGATTCCAAGGGATCTTTTACATGCCACATAATCATACGATATGGCCGCTGTCGTTTTTCTGCATCATGAAAATCCACCTTCTTGGGCCTTGTTCGAGCCCGCAGCCTTAAGGCCGTATCACACGTATATATTTCATGCAATTTTTTCGTCCAATTTTTGGCCGAATCTAAGGGGGAAGGGTTGCCGTAAACAAAACGACACTCTCTGACGTCAGCCGCGCTCTATCTTCACATTGAAAAATTACTCGCCGATTTTTCTGCTTCGGAAAATGAACATCCAAAATTATTTCTTTCATTTCGCTTGCGCAATTGTTGATGGGTGCAAACTAAAAATAGTGCACCATTCTATTTAAAATATTATACGCCGTTAAAATATTATACACCATTAAAATATTATACGGCATATCTGAAGTGTTAGACGAAACCGGAGCCGCCATCTTGTTTATGACGTAGGGCGCCGAAGAACCCCCATTGGCTGGAATTTCAAGCAATTTTATTTGGAACAACTTTTTGAGCTCGCTAGCAAAAAATTGTTCTAAAGCGGTTGCTATGGCAACTGAGTAAAAATTGCACGAATTGAACGAAAAATTGCTTGAAACGTGTACGTGTGATACGGCCTTTAGGTGTAGAAGACCAGGGACAAACCAACTACGCAGCTCAGCCGGCGCACTCCCAACGAAAGTCACATAAACAAGGAAGGGGGCATATAAATGTTGCATTTCAGAGGTCAATAATATAAATTATAGAATTCAATATACAGTATTGGTAGTAAAAAAATTAATAATTCTAAAAAAATAGACTAATGTCATAGAAGTGTCACGCATTTCCCGTTTGTAGACCATTTAATGTTAAAGATTTAACTAAAAGTGGTAAATTCAGCATTATGTTTAATGAAATCTCCTTTAGGGTAACACTTATTTATTAATTTGTTAGGTAACACAAAGACAACTCATACCAGTAGCAAAATTAATGAACAAAGAACATGATAATATTTTTGTAGTGGCCACATTTTTTCCTCGCCTGACCTGTACTGAAGTTGAGTCGTCGCAAGAGGGTGCTTCTGCTGCTTGTGAAGTGAGTTACTTCTGTTATGGCAAGAGCGGTTATACAGTTAGAAGATAACCGTACAACAGAAAAAATATGCAAGCAGAAAATTCTCGAAAATATCCTCATTTAAGCAGCGAATATTCGAGAAAGAGTCTATTAGTTAGACTGGAAGTGTTTCATTATTAACTTTTAATTAACTACAAACAGTAGCGCACACAGAAATTTTTCAAGGGGGGGGGGGTTCCAGAGTTGAAAGTTCACCATTCTTGTATCATGCTATTTTTGATTTTGTCGATTTTCAGGAACAAAACACAGTAAAAAACTAATTATTGAATAAATAATTAGCAATTATTAATAGAATTAATCATTAATAACAAATATTTAATTAAATTTTACGTATTATATACTTAGAATTATAACCAATCGGAAAAAAAATCAAGGGCTTTTTTTGGGGGGGGGCGGGGTGTCCGGACACCAGGACTCCCCCTTGTGTGCGCCACTGACTACAAATAAATATTTAATTTAGGAATATTTATTTACATATACAAGGTGGTCGACTAGAAAAGAAGTTGTAACCTGGAAAGAAGTTGTGAAATGAAGTTGTGAACATATGTAAGGGGGTTGACCAAGATGAAAAGTTGTGAACCCAGAAAGAAGTTGTGAAATGAAGTGAACATATATAAGGGGGTTGACTAAGAAAAGAAGTTTGTGTATTAAGCAAATGCATTATATCTTTCCACTCGCCTGTTTCCTTTTATATGTTTATTAAGAAATTTTCTCCCAGCATATATTTGAAATTAAATTAAATGCTATTAGTAAAACTCTGTTATTTTTTTTCTTTAATACACTTTTCACAAATGCAAGAGCCTGTTATAATTAGTATTTTAAAAATATTGTCGAAATGGAAAAGTCCAAGAACAGATACAGACAGTTAAATTATTTTTGTGCCAAATGCACTTTAATTCTAAATTATGTTTCTAAAATCAAAAATTACATTATCCTTTTACTCATCGAAATATCTTTATTATGGTACACTTTTAATGTTATATATATAAATATATCCTGTATTTTATCTTTAAAATCCTTTTACTTTTAACAATACTAAAACTACAAGTCCTTTAAACCTGAATTAAAGATTTTAAACTTAAAAAGGTAAAAATAAAGTAATAGAATAGTTAAGTTTTCTTTCAATAAGAAGATAAAATGTCTTCTCTTATTTGAAATATACATGGGAAATAATTATTATGGGGGAGAATTTTATTTCCATTTTCTTTTTATATGCTGTTGAAAATTCATTTCTTTAAAAATTTATAAACGTTAAGTAATGTCATTAAAGATTACTTAATGCTTTTAAATTATGTAAAATCTGAATGTTAGCATTAGATCCTCCTCTTAAATAGAAAATAAAATTACAGTCCTTTAAGCACATGAACTTCAAAACTTCGCACTTATATAATTAACCTAACTTCTATACTAAATATGAGATATTTTAAAAAGTTAAGTTCAGTCTAAAATCGTGCATATTTTTGAATTTTATGACTGAATACAAGTTGTATTTTATTTTATTAGAAATATTGAAAGTATAATAAGATAATGATAAATCGCGAAATAGCCTAGTGGTCATGGTCACATAATGACGAGTTCTAACCACGATTCTTCTAATTATCCACTTGAGGGAAATTCTTCTTTAAATGTGGTCTGAGTTTAAAATCGCCTTCCGTAAATATAACAAGATTTTATGCTAATTAATGTAAGTGCTAGTTAAATCTTGGCAATGGGTGTGTTAGACTTAGCCTTTAGTCCTGACGCTATCATTCAAGCAAGAACAGCCGTTCGGAGAAGTGGAAATAATAGAAAAGCTTATTTGAAGAGGAGATTGTGTGTGCACTAGTTTATAGGAAATATCTGACAAGTGATCTACAATCGGCTCAAGTGATAAGTGTCTATTTGGTAATCTTATAAGCTCAGATTAGGAAACTAATTAACCCTCTGACAGGAGCATCCGTCTCTCAGACGGTGATGATTTGCTTTGATGCCTGTAGATAGCGCTGTGGTGGGATTTTTGGGGTGGGCTGCCTTGACATCTTCAGCTGAACTCTACCCAGTGAGAGGGACACGTGGAGGTGCTTGGCGGTTTTTTTCAATTTATGATATGTGCGATTTTTCTTGTCTATCATGCCGATATTCCTATAGTTTTTTTTAATTTTGGTTATTCTTATTTTTAATTATTTTTACATGAATATAAATAATTTCTAATCAGTCTTTATAAAAATACTAGTCACAATTCTTGTAACAAACATATATTAATATACTGTGCCTCATAAAGACTTAAATATTAAAAATTCCACTCAATTTCATGAGCGATAAGGACATTTAAAGCAGCCTTAAGGGTAATAAAATTCAATAAAATTTGCGTACCCGTCTGTCAGACGCATGTTTCTAAGAGCGGCAAAAATATTGATGCTCCGGCCAGAGGTTAAGGTTGTTTCCACAGTAATTAAACCTGAATTAATCATAAATTAATCAGTCATAAATAAAAAGTAATTATTTTTATAACAATGTCTGCTTCTTCGGTGTCTCAAATTACACATGCAACCTTCGGGTTGCGACAATGTACACGTGGCCGGCATGTCATGTGTTCGAGCCTTGTGCCATTGAAGACCCGCTACGTAGAAGGGTTACTTCACGTTAAATCTGTCGAAGATCAAAGTTCTCCCATTGGCGTGGTGTGGATGTTCATAGAAGTGATGCCATCTCAGATGTCGTCCTCGTCACTTAATCATGGTTCAAAAGGGAGAGGTCCCTTCGTCAATAAATTCGTCGTCGTTAATTCAAGTTAAAACTGTTGATGTTCAAAGTCTGCCCTTTGGTGTGGTGTGGATGTTCAGGGAGGAGATGTCGTTCTTGTCACTTGACGATGGTTCAAAAAATTATGAGGTCCCTTCGTCAATAGATCTCGTGTTGCTTTGAGTGCGATGTTAATTAACAATCACTCATTAAGATTAGGTTGTGAAGGATTGAAAGGATATATGTGTTTTCTAGCAGTAAGCATCACGCATACAACTTTCTAATTTTTCGCTATTTCCCTTAAATATATTATTTGTTTTAATTCTGAAAAATAAAAAATATACTCCATTTTTCTTTTCCTCGCTTAAGCGAGGGCACGGTTTCATTTATCTTTTAATCGAACGAAACTTAATACTATGTTATTGTGTAAAAGTTTTTATTCAAAAACAAAAGATATAATTATAAAGATTCATAAAAAACTATTTCTTGTTTCTTTAAAACTCTAAAACCTGACTCATATTTCTAGGATTTCTACATTTAATAATATTTTACGAGCTGAGGTCCTAATATAAAAACAAAAATGTTTTCGGATTAATTTTTTTTTTTTTTCTTTTTCGAAGAAAAGACTTTCAGAAAACCATTTTGAATCGGGAACAATAATTCAATAGCAGAAATGAGAAGAATAAGACGTAAATAAAAGCTATGGTTTACTTATTGTATCACTTGAAATTTCGACTGAATTGTGAGTTTGAAACCTGGTTCCTCTAAAGCAGTGGTCTCCGAGCCCCGGGCCGCGGACCGGTACCTCTCCATGGATCAAATAACATTGGGCCACCCAAGGAACATTAAATCATTTCTATTTTGTTTACTATGATGAATTCCTCTCGAGTGAGTGCGAACTTCTTATGAAAATCACTTTATATGCATTTTTTTTGATGAAACTGTATTTTAATCAGAAAGCATATTAAAATAAAATTAAATTAAAATTATCAATTCAAAGCAATCTAAAATATAAATATCCCACGTCCCATCCTCAGTGGGCTGCGGTAAAATTATAAACGTTGCCCAGTTAAAGGCGATAAAAAGGCTGGGAAGCACTGCTCGCCTTGTCGAAGGACT
>BMAV01017524.1:0-21059 GCA_019973955.1 Trichonephila inaurata madagascariensis | reverse complement strand
GCTTTAAATAGTTTTTTCTTAGATAATCTTTGACCTGGAGAAAAATTCTGCAGATCCCAACTGTGTGCACCTACATGATCCGCATTTAAAACTTCTTTTGATCAGACAATGAAAAATTTGCCAACGTAAATCAGAACAAGAAAAAAAAAAAGGAACACATAAACTTAGTTTGTCAGGAGTCTATAAATTGGTTGGAGAATCATATCCTGGTAAGAGATGATTAGTTCTTCGAACAGTTGCCACCAGAATTAATAATTTTCAAAGATGTTTCTATTTTAAACTTTTGTTATCTCGGTGGGAAATATTTCTGGGGCAAAAAGAGATGATGATACTCTGATGTCGTGAAATTTTTCTAGATATAAAAACAAATGAAATTTCAGCTTTAAGTCAATTGAATTAAAATACCTGAAAAATAGTTTAAATGTTCTTTTCTAATACTTTTATAATTAATTAACTAGGGTCAAAATAGAATAGTACTTTCAAAATGTTGTTAAAATATCTAAACAATATTTGTATGATTTGATAAAGAAATTTTGAGCCACAGAGAAGTTTAAAACAATAATTGGCAGATCTTAAATTTTTATTAAATTTCTAATGGGGCAGATTATGAACAGTTACAAAAAGTATAAAGAGGGGGCTGAAACAGTTCATTAATCTAGCATATCTCTAACGCTTGGATTGGAACAGTCTGCCAGCGTTCCACTGTGACATTCGAGGTGTATCAACCTGAGGTGGGTGAGACATAAGCCCAAGATCTCTTAGCCACTAAAAAGTGTTTCCAGATACTACCAAGTACAGGTAGATCTACTGCGCGCACAGTTTTGTATTTTTTTCTTTCTTTAATTTACCTTGAATAGAATAGGAAAGGAACTTTGGTGAAAAGAGCTATTGCAAATGTGTTGATAGCCAAAGACGAAGGAAAAAACTGACGATGAGTTAATTTTGGCGAGACTGTATTTGATGTTTTTGGCGAGGATTGTCCGAAGCATCTGTTAGGCATAACATATGATGTCTCCAATTAAGCTTAACGTAGTTGCATTAAAAAAAAGAGAAAAAAATTAAGCTCGAAGTATTTTATTCTTTTCAATTTCTTTTAAAGTCTGTAGCGTAAAATATATGTTACGAGATGATCAGCTGGAAGAATGATAACTTGATAAACAAACATATAACATTTTATAACAGCTCATTATAATTTTATGATACAGTGCGATTACTTCGGCATAACGTCTCGACCGCAGATCTTAATTTAATATACAAAAAAATGCGTTTTAAATTTTAAAGTTAAATAAGTTAATATAAAAGTTTTAACCTTTCTCTCGACTTATATTATTTTTCGCTGAAGAATAGATAATATGTTTAGAGTCTTGTTTCCTACAATTTGTTTTGTGAACTTTCCAGTGGCCAATTTCTACCCGATTCAAAGCCCCAAATTACATCCAATACGTCTTATAGTCCTGAGCAATGGGCTCAATTCATAAAGTCACATGATAAAAACAAACACGTGTTCTTCATTGAATTCAAAACAAACATTAAACTAATGGACTAAATTCAAGAGGGTTACATGATAACGGCAATCGTGTTTCCCATTGATTAAAAATGGACATACTAAAAGCCGCATTCACACCAAGGCAGCCAGCGTCGAGCGTTGAGCGTCTAGCCAATCAGAGACTTCATCTCGGGCGAAATGAAGTCTCTGATTGGCTAGACGCTTGACGTTTACTGCCTTGGTGTGAATTAAGCTTAATTGTTCAATTTGTAAAGTTTAGATAACATTTAAAATTTGATGATTGGGTGAAGAGTTCACGTGTTAAAATTCTTCAAACAGTTTTCAAAATTAAAAAAAAATACTTACATTATACGAATACTTTTAAATTAAGTGCATTGTTATATCGTTGACAAATATGTGCTTTCTAAAAGAAAGTTCCTGTAAAAAACAAAAGTTGGCAATAGTGAAGCATATGAACAAATTGGCTGGAAACGCGTGATTATATATATATAATTATGACGTCGCATTAATTTATGAACTGATTGGCCGAAAACACGTGGCTCTATTATCATGTGACTAATGACGTCACATCACAACTCAGATAAAATTTCAAATTTCATATTTGGGTAAAGATCTTTAAAAGTTAGGGAAAAAAAATTTCTTCAAAAAAATTTTTTTAAATTAAAAAATAAATCGTATTTTATGCTTATACTTTTAAATAAAATGCATTTTGTATACATATGTACTTTTTAAGAGAAAGTTTCTGCGATGAGCAAAACTTGGCAACACCAGAGCGCTTGAACTGATTAACTGGAAGCACTAGATAGTTTTTATTGTGTGACTATGACGTCGCATGAGTTTTTGAATTGATTGGCTAGAATCACGTGGCTTTCACTATCATGTGACTATGACATCACATGAATTGAGTCGATGACAGAGTCGACATCTGAGCTGGCACCTAGCTGGCATTCACGATAACACCACAGAAATCTGAAATTCAGTTTTTGGTAAGTGTATGAGAGTGTCTTTACGTTTAAAGAAAAACTGCTTCGGAAAAATAAAAAATTTCATTACTTTAAAAATCTGATTTCATTTGATACGATCGTGGTAATTCAGAGGTCATATTTGCAGTTTCGTGGCTGGCAACGGTAAAATTGAGTAACAAGTTTGATTCCTGATCCCATTAAAGACCTGACGAACAAATAAGGGGGGCTTCGACACAAGTTATGAAACTTGATCTCAAAGTCTACTCGTATTATGAAAGTTAAGAGAAAGAGGCTTCCATTCGCGGAAATTGTTCTTGCTACTTGACCATTGTCCGAAATTACGTAGTCTTTCACTAAAAACGCTCGTGTAGCCAGCGATCAATCTCACATTCTGGAACGACATCGTTTAAATCAACATCAATGTTTCATGTGTCCGTATTTTAGGCCATTCATTCTGATTCCTATTTGTATAAAAATTAAAACACATCTACCCATAATCAAAAAGAAACGTTTACTTTTTGTTCCAATTTCATTTTAATCGATCGAAATTTTTGATGGAATTTTTACGAAGCATTTACAGTGAAAGCCGTTCAACACGAAAGTGAAATATTTTTTCATGTTAAAGGATATTGTAAGAAAAAATGTATTCGACAAAATTAAGTTTATTATACATTTTTTTTTGACATAGATATGCATGTATTTAATAAATCAATGAAATAAAAACATTTACAAGAACTTAATGAAATTTAATACAAAACCTCCGTTTAAACATTTCCGTAATTTGCTCTCTTTTTTTAAAAATTTTTGCTGATAATGTTGAGTTTGCAATACCAAAATCTTTGCAGATTTCTGTTTTTGTCTTCGGTTTTAGATCATCAGCCAAGCAGTTCCATCTTCATTTTAAGAGAAATAGCAGTTTGCTTTTCCCTGAGCTTTTTGCCATTGTGCCGGTAAAAAATTCTTTTTAAAACAGAAAAATTAAACCACTAACATAATTTTCTGATTTTTACTCAAACTGCGATGTACGCTTCACCGAATTCCAAAGCAAGTTGATGAGAGATGAGATGTTTTTGTTTGATGTTTGTAGGGTGGAGGGCGAAAGTAGCTTAGATAGATAAAATTGGCTCATGTTACAATCTATTCCGTGGGTATTTCAAAGTCAAGTTAGCCTCCTTTCTACGAAACATGTGAAACCACCTTTTTCCCTTTCATAGCCCTCTCAAATTTCGCTTGCATGGGTGGTGTTTTCTATAATTTTTTCATTCTCAGAAAAGAAATCTTTTCATGTTAAGCGATTTTAGTTTCGTGTTAAAGAGAAAAACTGCATGAAAATACTTTGTAGTTTGTGGGGACTGTTGTATTATTTCATCTTATAGGGACAGGGTACGATTTACGCAAAAATTTTTAATTTAAGGATTTTTAAATTTTTTGGTTGCCCCTATGTGTATAAATTATGTACAACAAATTTTGTGCTCAAAAATTCATAGAACGTTAGGTATATAATTTTTTTAAGGGAAAACTTAAAATTTGTGAAGTGATTTTAAAATGCTACTCCTACAAAAATTTAAGCAAGCGCATGAAATTTGATTTACAAGTACGACAAACTATGTATAACAAAAGTTGGTATGGGTTTTGCGATAACAGATTGGTATTCGTACAATACCTCTTTTTATGAATGCTTATTGAAAATTCCTTAAAAAGTGTATAAATTCTGTGTTCAATTATTTTTGAAAAAATAAGTATTGCTTTAGACAAAAATGCATACCAACTTTTGTTACATGTACTACTGGCAATGGGTAAAAAAAAATTCAAAGCACTTAGCATTTTAAATGAAGACAAACTAGATATTTTATCTTTCTGAGATTGATTGAATAATTAACGTCGCACTGTTCAGCTACACGAGGGCTTTTGGCGACGGACCACGTAATTTTGTTGGTAAAGTGACGTGGACGACACCTGAGCGGCACCCTCCCCCAACACCACACCACACCAACGGGGGGGACGTTTCAGCCCCGACAGATTTAGGGCATCATTTTGCCCAACACGGGGGGTCTTTAGTGGTATTGGGCCGAACCCGGGCAAGCC
This sequence comes from Trichonephila inaurata madagascariensis, assembly GCA_019973955.1. Taxonomy (NCBI): domain Eukaryota; kingdom Metazoa; phylum Arthropoda; class Arachnida; order Araneae; family Nephilidae; genus Trichonephila; species Trichonephila inaurata. The sequence continues at coordinate 16,502 of BMAV01017524.1, read as the reverse complement.
CAATCCGATACCTATACCACTCGGCCCGGGGCCCCCTTTATCTTTCTGAGATAAGTGATTTTAAAAGTTTTGATTTGCCAGGGGGATGTGAATAAAACAAACGAAAACTATCAAAATTCTCATTTTTAAGTTTGGGTTTTCAAATTTTGTGGGGTTATGAAAATTATAAAAAATTTGGCTAAAAAAAAAAAATTTTCATTTTTCGCCGATTTTGGGGGTTTAAACTTGTTCCTGGGGGATGTGACACCCAAAATTCCCGTTTTTGGGGAAAAGTTTCGAAATTTCTTTTTTTTGTTTTATTTTATGCCATACATTTAAGATTCCCAAAACCTTTTTATTTTGTTTCTCGATATCTGAACAAAGTTATAATTTTAAATTTTAAAAACCGGGGAAATAGATCCCCACAAAAATATTTTTAAGTTATTGAATTAAATTTAAAAATGTTTTATTTAGTTTATCGTGTTTTGAATCAAAAACTTTATGTTTATATTTATGTAGTTTATTGCTTTTTATGAAAAAAATTTAATTTTTAAAAAAAATGTTTTGATAAAATTTGGATACTTAAAAAACTTTTAAAAGTATTACAAAACTTTTTTTTTAACACATATAAAAAAATGTTATCATACTGTATATAAATATTATTTGAATACATTTATTAGAATTTTGTGTAACTACTTTTTTCATCAAAATTTATAAAAAAAGACAATTGTTATAGTCTATAAAACTCTCAGAAAAAAATCAAAAAGGCTAAAAAAAATCCCAAAATTTTAGCAAGCATGAAACTAATAAGACCAACCTATAAATATGGTGGGTTTAAAAATGTGCAATTAGTAGAATATTTTTATACTGTATTAAAATCTTTAAATGCATTTTCTGAGAAACTATATGTTTTTCAGTTTCTTGCTTCACGGTAAAGTTCACTACAAAATTTCTTTTTAAGTATTGAATTAAAATTTTCCGAAAATGTTTTATTTAGTTTTATCTCTTGTTTAGACTATAATTTAATCTCTGTATATATTTATGTATTTTATTGCCCTTTTTGTGAGAAAATAACAATAATTTTTCGTAAAGAAACTGAGTTCTTGCATAAAAAAATGACATATTCCAAAAACTTTCAAAAATATTACAAATCTGATAGCTCTAAACACAGATAATGATGTTATTTATGTACTGTATAGATAATATTCAAATATATTAATTAGAATTTTCAATACAAGCCTTACCGTAACTACAATTTTTCACTAAAATTTCACTCAAAATTCCCAATATATTATGTATATATTTATGTATTTTATATATAATATAATTATATATATGTATATATTTATATATATGTATTATATATAATATATATATTTATGTATTTTATTGCACTTTTTGTGAGAAAATAACAATAGTTTTTTTGTAAAAAACTGAGTTCTTGCATAAAAAATGACATATTTCAAAAACTTTCAAAAGTATTACAAATCTGATAGCTCTAAACACAGATAATGATGTTATTTATGTACTGTATAGATATTATTCAAATATATTAATTAGAATTCTCAATACAAGCCTTACCGTAACTGCAATTTTTCACTAAAATTTCACTCAAAATTCCCAATATATTAAAAATTATTTTTAATTTTGCAGAAATTGTACTTGAATTCCTAGTTTTAAGCCCTATTTCAAATAAAAAAAGTGTTTATTTAGTTGGAAAATTTATATATTTCAAAAAAAGTGCTCCGAAGGTAGTCACATACCCAGTTTTCACGTTAAACGTATTTCACTGTATAGAGTTGCTTTCTATCTGAACATGAACGTTTTCAGAACTATTAGACAAATAATTAATGCCCTGCATCCCAAATATATTTATTCCATTATAACCAACCCTTTTACCCAGTCCACATCCCAACTGATTGGCATTACTTCCGCAATCATTACTTAACGAGCAATAACCCTGTTAAGAACTTTAATAATGGACCATCAGAGTGACCACGCGATTACCAAAGCAAACTCTGCGAATAAATGCCATCTCCTTAAAGTAATTTGAGGTCCACATATTAATTAAAACCCGAGGAAAACACGGGGATATTTTTAATAAACATCATTGTGCGCTGGAACAATGTAATCATGAGCATTTAGCAAAACATGAGCCCACGCTAAGGCACCAGGGGTGTATTTCACGATATGAACTCTCTATCTATTAGAGAGAGATATAGTGGGATCATTTATAACGGGGTGGGGGCAAAGTGTTGAATTATGGATCGTGCTTGATGATCGGGGCTGGGATTGGCGGACACACCCCTGTTTTTAGCCGATGGCTACCTGATGGGATGATCTCCGCAACCGTGCCCCTGCTTCGTTTTTTGGATCGTGAATGAGAGGAGTGGATCGAGACAGCGCTAATGCACCCATATAGTTTTTTTGTAATGCAAAGCTAGCGCCATCTTTCTCCAAAATATTATTTATTTTTGTTAATTTATCTCATGATTATTTATCAGATCTCAGTTTAATGTGTAATTGATTTAGTTGATGAAAAATAATTTATTGTTTTATAAAATAAATATGACTGAAAAAGCCAAATATATTGAATTATGTAAATTTTATTAAAAATATCTACAATTTTGCTTTGCGTGAAGAAAAATTAAAGCATGAAATATTAGAAATACAACCTTAATTTATACAGAACATGTAAATTAATTCACCTAGATTCAATTTCTATTCTTTTTCAAAAGAATGTCAACTTATCAAGTAGTTATTTAAAAGTATCCTTTAAATATAATCACCAGATCAAATATAATCACCAGAATATCATATTTTAATTGTATATTTATGCCAGTAGTTATAATTTTTTATATTTATAGTCGAGGATTCCATTATTGTAATTCTTTTACTATTGTGCTCCTCCATTTTTTAAATGCCTTTTCAAACAGAAATGGCGAGTGAAGACTTGATCACAAAATTAGCAGATTAAGTCTCTGCTATGCACATTCATTTTAGCTTCCATTTAAGAAAACAGTAATTATGAAAAAGTTGATTACAGAAAATAAAAAATAAATTGACTAATTAAAATAACAAGAAAGATTATAAAACAATTAACAAAAAAGCAAAAAAAATAATAACAAGAAACCAAAAGTTAAAGTTATCCAAAATGCAAATTAGAGATTCTGCAAAAATCGTTCGAATAATACAGCAATACAAAAATAGTAAGGCTATTCAATTATTTTAGTTTTCATATTGCGTAACAGATGGCGCTAGCACTGCTTTAAAAAACTATCTGGGTGTATTAGCGCTGTCTCGATCCACTCCTTGAATGTGAGAGTGAGGTTTGGAATGTAAAACTTGTGGAATTATCACCCTGTCTGATTTACGAAAAGGCTTGCTTTTTGGCGCAATTTTCAAATCGATTTCTATATTTTGTATGTCAATTTGTGGAAAAGCTTATCATTGGCGCGAGGATCATATTTGGCGAAATTTCGAAATATTAATTGGCGATAAAATGTGCTGCGATCTAGACAAAACTTTGTAAATGCAAGAAAGGAAGAAATAACCAAAAGGGCCAGAGAAAGAGAAATATCGTTGTAGTATCTGGGAGTCACGACATCGTGTTTACAATGAACAGCCCTAGGTTAAATGTATCACTGAGCGTAAACTTTATTGGCCAAAAAGAACTTTAAGGGGAGCGTAAATCGAAGTTTTCCTTTAGCAAATTAAATCGAATCTTTTTGTTGGTTAATTCAACATTTGGTACTTACGTATTATACCATCGACCCATTTTGTCAAATCAAAAAATGTTGCCAAACGTTACAGTAGAGGAAAACCATTCCTGTACATGTTCGAACAAAAAAATAATTGCTGTGACAGCATTTGGCGACAACTTTTGAACTGGCTAAATTGATCGTGGTGTAATACGTAAGATCTCGATCACTATTTACATAACGATTTTACTAATAGTTCGGGATCTGTATTTGGTACTTACATATTATCGCAAAAATCGCCAACGTTCAAGATAACTCGCAAAGTTGGCAACCCCAATTTCGCATGTGTCGTATGCGCTGAATTGGCATTCATGTGCTTCGTTTCGGATAACGTAGCCAATAAGTTGCGTAATATGTAAGTACCCTGGATTCAATTATTTTTCATATCTAACGATAAATATAGGAATATATACACTGAAAGAATGTTAGAGCAATTTAATTTAAATTTGCACAAACACATTATTATTGTTGAAATTCAAATATTTATAACCTTGCAAAGCTCTAAAATGATCAGATTTTATTCAAAGTAATAATGTTTTGTTGATATGGTTTAGTAAATTAGCTGTGATGGTAAGCTATTTTTAAATGATGAAAATTATGCAATAAAGAAATAAAGCTAAACATTTGTTTTTTATATTAACTTACATAAATTTTATTAATTAATCTTGTTAAAAAATTCTACAGGCTTTTTTTTTACATAAACGTAGTCAACCCCAGTGGTCTGTAAAAAAATATTGATGGTCTGCAGATTAATTGGGGGAGATTATTTATATTTCTTAGAGAAGATACAGTTTAAAAAATGATGAGTAACAATGAGTATTGTGGAATATGGATTTTACTTTTCTAAAAAAAAAAAACGCAGTTTATTCCTTTAGCGAAATTTCTTCTGACTTGAGTGAATTTTTAGTTGATTTTTTGCTGGTGTTGCGTAAATGTTACATGGATTTTGAAAGTGAGAATTGGCAACCATGGTAAATTGGTGGAATAACATTTCAGTTTGTTGATATTGCTTCGCGTTGCCAGTTTGTTCCTGCTTTCGTTGCCCTTTCAGGACAGCGGGAACGCGAGTATCGAGAAGTTATTAGTGTAGTTAAAACCGGTCCACCAACTATAGAATTATACATTTGATGGTCCACGAAGTTCTAAAGATTAGCGACAGCTGTTATAGATCATGCTTTTTCAATTTTTACAGATACTGCCAAGGCTCAGTAGTAAGATTTTTTGATATTTAACGTATTATCGCAATAATTGCCAACGTTTAAGATAACTCGCCAAGTTGACAACCTCAATTTCGCATGTGTCGTGTGCTCTGAATTGGCTTCATGTGCTTCGTTTCTTATAATGTCGTCAGTAGGTTGCGATAATACGTAAATACCGATTTTTTTAATTGATGACTTCATTTCAGTATTACTGAAGACACGTTAAAAAAAGTTCGAAGGAACCATAATATATATAGTTTAAAGCAAAACATTTAAGTACTTTCCAAATTACCGTAGATTTGTTGAGCTAAATCTTCTTTCAAATCTCTAAATTTCATTTATTTTCTAATTCGTAACAGATGACAATTGAGTTTCAGAATAAGAAAGCCAAATTTGTATTATGAATGCTAGCAAAAAATTTATTCTACAAAAGAATAAGTTGTGTTGTATTCATCGTTCTGCTAGATTAAAAAGTACCTTAGCTGGAAACAAAAAGTTACTGGTAACGTTTTGCTTACCACAGCAAAAGCTAGAAAATTCATTTGAATTTATCTGTAATCTTAATATACACAAAGGGTTATTTTTAAAAAAAGGTTAACTTCTTAAAAATTTCTTGAAATTCTAAGGATCGTAAAATTCGGCATATACCGCGCACTTTTAACACAAAAAAATAAGATCGAAATTTACTGGTGCGCTTTATATGCCGGATATGAAAATGAGACCTTTAAAAATAAAAGAAAGAGATGAGTATAAAAAAGGTTTTACTTCTTCATATTTTAAAATATGATTATATTTACAAGAAATGATGTTCTTTACGAACATAAAAGGTTGTAGCTCTAGAAGTATACTATATTTTTTCCAATGTTTTTAAGATAATATTTTGTACAAACTCTTGACTTTAAAGCGTAAGAGTATTCAGTACTTTTCATAGGATTCCTTGTGTGAAAAGGGAGTGAGCGTTATACGACGAATATACCTAAAAATCAAAAAATGCTGGTGCGCGCTATACGCGGGATTTTACGTTAATTTAACTCCAATTTTTCCGAATTAATAAATTGGGTGTTTTGGTTCATACTTAATTACATTATTACCATCAACAATTATTTAATAAAACATAGACAACATGACACACTTGAAATCAGAGTTCGTGTACTCTATAATATAACATTTTTATGTAAAATTAACTTTGAAGAAAATTGGGACTAGTTTTACGAAATTTAAATAATTTTCTGAAATATATACTGCAACAAATAAGTTGTATATCCATTGGCATATCCTTAGTTGCATATCCATTGGCTTAAATGTTTGTTGCAGTCCACAAATGTAAAAATAATACATGTTTTATACATCACATAAGTTAGTAAATTTTACATTTAGATTTTAATGTCGTAAAGTCTTTTCAGATGTTTCTAAAAGGATTTTAAATCCTTGAAATCTTATTACAGACTAGTTCGATTTAAATTAATTAAATATGCTTCATACCAATGAAGAGAGTCATGGTATGCGTTTTAGGATGTCTTTTAATTTCCAGACTAGTAACCTGACATCGTTGACACCCACACACACAAGTCTATTTCTAGACTATAAGTCACATGTAGATTTTAAAGTTTCATGGACTAATTCTTGGCATCAAAATCAGCGTTGTAGGTGTAGCTAATGCAAATTAAATTGAATCTTATAATAATATACATATCAAATTATACCAAATAAGTGAAAAATACAATTCTCGCAGAGCTTTATGTTGCAAGATCTCACTAACTGTTGGTCTTACGATCAAACTAAAAGAAATTTTTCAATTCCCACATATTCACCTTCCGGTATATATATATTCTATACATACTGAGAGTGTGGTAACATAACTATATAATGTCGTATGAGGATAGTACTGTATCGAAAGGACTGGGCGTGGCCAATAGATGTGATTTCTTAATATTGGATCCATTTTTAATTATTGTTGATGTTTCTTACTGATGAGATTGACGAGGCAGTCTTGTGATTAATTAAATCTGTTTGCACTCCACAATAATCTGGAAATGGCTACAAGTATATTAAATATAGAGCATGGAATGGATGACACCATACAGAACAAAGAAACTACTACACTATGCAATGCAGCCGGCTACATGATTAAAGAGACAGACAGAAGAGAGAAGAGATCGGGATTTTTCAAGTCTCGCTTTATACCAAGCGGGAAATTTGGGGTGAATGGATGTAGTTCCAGTAAAGTCCCGTTAGGTGGTAACTAATTAAAATAATTAAACGGTTGTTCTGAAGGACTGGACCATAAATTAATCAGGAGCTATTAAAGATTAAATGATAGGGAATTATGATTATATATATATATAGTATAATAAAATAAAGTTAAGAAGTTTTAGAACCCACAATGCTAAAGTTATTAAGCTGAAGAAATTGAGCTAAGACACAACAGTAGATGTAGATACAAAAAGCTTTTGGACTAAACTGAGACCTATTATGATCTTGAAGTTGCCGCTGTATTAAAGCCGCGAAAAGATTTAGGTTAGCAACAAACCCCGTACAACAGAAATTTTCGACATAATAGAAAAGAAAAAATAGAGCGATGTTGAAAAGTTAAGCCTATTTCTTCCACGTGGATGGTAAACCTGACAATATAGTAAAATGAAATTAAGAATAGAGAACAATAATGAATCTCTCAAGGAGAGGAATAATAATAAAAAATTTTATAGAAAAATTAGGATAAAAACTTACATGTAAAATAAAAACTTTAGAAACCAAAGATGCAACCTTCTACGTTAAGATCCCACTTTATATATATTTCAAATTTTCAGTCGTTAATAAAATACTTTCTATTTATTCATTCAAGTTCCAATACATTTTTTTAAAATTTGTAGTTGATGACACTTGATGCTAATACAGTTTTTACAAATATTAATTCATTCATTAAGTTAAAAAATGAATGAATAGCAACAAACAAAAAATAATAGTCCGACAGCATATATAGAAAGAAAAATCGTTCGTTGTGTTCCTGTAGCGCAATGGATACAGCGTTGGACTTCTAATCCAAAGGTCGTCGGTTTGAATCCCACCTGGGAGGCCCTCATTTCTGAGAATGGGATTTCTTTTTTACTATTCTATTTTATTAGAATAATTAAATTTAATGAATGAATAAATAGTAACAAACAAACAAACAAAAAAATAGTACAACACCCTATATAGAAAGGAAAACAAAGAAAATCGCTTTCTATTTTGTTTCTTAATGTTCTAATTCTGTCATATGTATATACATATTTTTATATCAATCGTAAGTATTTAATAAAAAGTAACTAAAATAAAAATTTTCCTTGTTGATCTAAGTAGTAATAGACTGAGAATTTTTTTTTTATATTACTTGTTAATAGATAACTCTATTGTCATAGTTTATATAAGTAGTACGATTTTAAATGCATCCTAACAATAGGTTGTAATTGTTAATTTTTAAAATAAACGATAAGTTGATAACTAGGTTGATGTATACAATAAAAATTAAATATAGAAAGAAATGAAGTATATATCAAGTTTCTAAAATTAAGTTGACGGTAGCCTAGTGGTTATGGTCGCATAAACTTGTAGTCACTAGGGTTCGAGCCCTTGTGCCACTAAAGACCTATTGTGTAGGGGAGTGATGTACATTAAATATGTCGAGGCTGAAATGTCCTGTAGTGGTGTGGAAGTTAGGAGATGGTGCCAGCTCAGGTGTTGACCTCGTCTCTTGACCATGGTTCAAAATTGCGAGGTCTATCGCTACGAGGGCCCTTGACGACGCGCCTCATCATTTCGAGCAACGGTCAAGCAACGAGAACGATACCTGAGCTGGCACCCCATTTTCCTAACTTCCACACTACGCCAAAGAGAGGACTTTGAACCACAACAGTTTTAAAGTGCATCAGCCTCTCTACATGGCTTGTCCTCGGTGGCATCAGGACTCCAACCCGTGACTCAACAACGAGGACCACGAGTTCGTGACCATGACCACTAGGGTACTGCGGCCTGTGTGGTGTAGAAGTGGTAGCTCAGGTTTCATCCTTGTTACTTGATTGTGGCTCGAAATGACGAGGTTTGTCACCAATAGCTTCGAAATGCGATACTCATACAAAATCAATCAATCAATCAAGGATTCAATAGAAAAGCTTCTCCAGTTTTACATCGAAACTTTTTTGGAAGAAATGTAAACAATTCTCTACTAAATTTGCCGTTTAAGTTTCTTTCCTTATATACTTTATTGTAGTAACTTTGTCAAAATGTTTCTTTAAAACACTTCTTTGGACCCTGTGCTGAACATTTTCTTCAGAGCTCCCCTTAATCTGTAAATGTCAACAGACTGAATGTGAAAAAAAGCAAAGTTAATCCACTTAACTCCATTAGAGGTAAGAGATATTTCATCTCATAATAGTACATATAAAGCTATTTCGGTATATGTATAAATTTCCTATAACAATTTTTATTTAATAACGAATTTAAATAACGCTATCAATCAACTTCTGAGAGAAATTAAATTCCTTGTGGATCGAGGACAAGTGATATCAAACATCATACATTGATTTCGTTTGTATCTCATAACATTTTCTTAAACAATTCTAAAAAATGCAAACTTATAAAACTTAAGGCTGTTTTTGCCATATACAAAACAGCGTGAACTTAACGCGGAGCTCATTTTCGGAGAGAAAAAATGCTTCAATTTTTATAAAAATTTGTGACATTATAACTCATGCATTTGTTTATAATATAGTGTTTTTAAAATTTCAAAATATTTCATAAAAAATTAGTTTTGCCTTTTAACGTGTAAAGGGATAGCTCATTTAGCATTATGGTATAGGAGAAAAGATGCGAAACACATTTTATCAAAGAAAAAATGAATCAACTCGGATAAAAATGAATAGTATGATAAAATAAGTGATTCTCTACAGGATAGTGAAGCCAGAATATAATATTAATGTTTGAGTACTTTTATATCTGAAAAAATATTCCGAATTCGGGTCCTATTCTTTAACATTAGCCGAAAACAGCCATAAGGGATCCGACTTGGTTGAAAAGGTATTTTTCAGATGTTAGGTGTTAAAACAATTAGAAAAAAATATAAGTATTGAGAAAGAAGGAATAATGTATAACACTAGAGAATTTTAAATTGTTTTTCTAATATTTACTTTATCTAACTTAAAAAACACATTTAAAAATATTTTTATGACGAATGAAATTGTCATAATAATTTGTGCACGAAAAATGGGATCTCCAAAAAAAATCCAACAAAATTCAATGAAATTTGTAACACTTATGCAACAAACCCTTCAGAGTGCAACAAACCGCATGTTTTAAAATAGTTACATTTAATCATATTTTACATCCATTTTTAGCTTAGAACATAAAAAATTGACAGAAAATCATCAACGCCAAATTTGAATGCATATAAAATATTTATTTCTTAAAATATTTTTTATTCTGTGGTTTGTGCACTGGCGTGGCTAATCCCGAGGGATTCAACCTGAAATATATCAAAATTCCTTAAGGGCCTGTTTTGGCGCTCCTTAGGCCACGGTAGCCTCGTGGTCAAGGTATCGGATCGTGGCTGGCTTATCATATGTTCGAGACCAGTACCACTGAAGACCCGCTGTGTAGGGGAGCAATGCATGTTAAATATGCCGAGAGTAGATCCCGTTGGTGTGGTAGTTAGGAGAAGTGGTGCCAGCTCAGGTGTCGTTTTCGTCACTTGACAATGGTTCAAAATTACTAGGTCCGTCGCCAAAGGCCCTCGTGTAGCTGAACAGTGCATCGTTAATATTTACTCACTCACTTTGGCGCTCCTTAGGGGCTGCGGTAGCCCAGTGGTTAAGGTATCGGACCATGGCAGGCATGGCATGTCATGAGTTCGAGCCCAATACCACTGAAGAGCCGCCGTGTAGGGCAAAACGATGCACGTTAAATCTGTCAGAGCTGAAAAGTCCCTCCGTTGGTGTGGTGTGGTAGTTAGGGAGGGGTGCCAGCTCAGGTGTCGTCCAGTCACTGACCAAAGGGTTTAAATTAGTGGTCCGTCGCCAAAAGCCCTCGTGTAGCTGAACATGCGACGTTAATATTCACTTGGCGCTCCTTAACATTTTACAATTTTTCCTCGCCAATTTTGGGGCCCGTATCATTGATACGGCCTAGGTATGCTACACTTCAAATTGATCAAGAAGTATATCAATGAAATTAAAATTACATTTATTCCAATATTTTTATTCATGGGGGGTTTTTATCATTAAAAATTTTGCCAAACTTTTATAAATTTTTTTTTCAAAAGCAAGAGGCAATACGTGTTATTTAACAATTACGACCTTTTAACCATATTTATGTTCTTTAAAGCAATAAAATTCTTTTGAAAATCAATTTTTGAAAAACTGGTCTCCGAACCTAATCGGACGCCTCAACAAATCAACGAAAAAAGGTACCACTCGGGTATTTGCTTCGTTATCTCGTAAAAAAATGTGCCATTTAAAGCGCGTGTGCGGGTATGCATCAAAATTTCATGATGGACAAGGGGCGTTTTACTTACCGAGAGTGCTACTGTATCGATCAGCTGTGAAATGAGTTCGTCACTCGTATCTAGTGATCAGGAGGCGAATAATTCATTCAGTCCCCCTTCCAACCCCTACATCCACGATAAATTTGATGGGTGCGATGTTCAGTCAAGAGAACCTCTGGACTTTTCGTTTGTGTTCTTGTTATGGCCGTATTCGTGTAATGTTTAAGATTAGGATCCAAAATAATCTAAACATTTTGTTTTTGTCTGTGTGGGATAAAATAGCATGAATGTTTTATATTCTGACTTCATTATTCTTCAGAGCGTGGGTGGCGAACCTTTAGGATCAACGTGCCATTTTTTCTAAAGAAGCGCTTAAGGTATCCGAACACGTTGAAAATGACCAAATTCGGTCAAGACGGATATTTTTGTTTTTTATTTTATTGAATAGAGCTATCTTTTGGTTTTACGAAACACTGTTTTATTTCTACGCTACCTAGAGGCCAAGTTTATGAAGTTAGAAAAACCGGGAGTGGGTCTTCGATCTGCCAAAACTACTCAAAATCTATCATAAAGAGTCTGATAACTCAAAATATTGCGAATGTATTTCTATAAAACTTTTTGAGCCTGATATTTATGTCATTTTCTATAGAATGTATTAAAATAATTCTTATTGTATAAATACTTTTTGAGTTATGGCTTGTTATTTAAATAACGGTCTCATAAAGAATGTAACATTTCTTATGTTTACTGAATCAGCTCTAAGCTTTTCAAATTTTAATGAAACATTAAAATTTTAGTGCATTTTCTAGATAAACGCATCAAATTTGTTTTAGTAATACTTTTTCTAATATATGTTTATTGCTTTTTCTCTGTTTTTCAAAAATATTACTAAAATGTCACTTAAAATTGGGATTTTTGTACAATTCAAGTAATTTATTTGAAATATTATTAGTTATAAAAAGTATTATTTATTGATAATGAATCCTAAAAAAGTATTTATAATGTTTAAATATGTTATTTTGTTAAAAAGTACTCCGAACGGGTTCGGATACCTTAATGAGGTACAGATTTGCCGTCAAATAGTTTTGACTTGTAATTATTGGGAAAATAAAACTAAGTACTAACAACTAAAAACTCTATCTACTACGAAAAAATACTTTTTGCACTGTATAGTTATACATATAATTTAAATTATAAAGTAACATTAGTGCGACTTCTAATGTTGCAGATTGGAGGACAAATTACTTATATTAGGTAGGTAAGATGCTGCTTATTGTAGAATACATGCTGAATTGGAGACATCTGCCAAACGATTTCTAAGCAATTATTTTTGCTGTGGTTCACTTTTTTTTGATAAGAGGGTTTGTGATTTGTTTCAAAATACCGTTTTACAGACGATGTTCAGCATACCACTAATCCAGAACATAAAACACACCCCCCTTTGTTGCTTTTACTAATATAATGCCATGTTTCTCGGTCCACCAAATTTGAAATTCTCTGTTACATTTACTATCTTGTACTTTTTGATCTTTTGCTGAACTAGCCATGTTAAACAACAGTTAAGAATCGTGCATATAACACAGATAAACTTTAAAATACAGTTGTGTCAATGAAATTGACTAAGCTATGCGTAGAAAGACTTACATCATAAGCAATTGTAGTCTTCAACGTAACTAAGGCAAGACAATAACAAAGGGGTGTGCTCCCGGCCGCTCCGCGACCGATCACTCGCGTTTGTGGGCCATCAAATGCACGCGTGCCACTGGTTCGCCATCCCTGCTTTAGAGAGTAGCGTATTTTATACTAGTACTCATTAGTGATCGAGTTAATCCATTTTTAAATTAAATTTGTTCCATGGTCGTGTTGTTTGTAATGCCACCTGTCTGACGTAGTCAGAACGAGGCCCACGAAATTCATCGTGGCAAGGGGCTAGAAGTACGCCTGTCGTTGGCATTGAGCACCATACAGGTGACAGTACGAATTAGCTCGGCGAAATTTCCCGAAGGGGCGATAGATGGCGACACCACAGATTTCCACCTCCTTAATTTTAGCGTAGAACTGAAGGGAAGGGAAATATTCTCCAATCCCCTGCACTTGTGGTTCAGCCCACAAGACTTTCGGATCCCCTGATTTAACGAGCACGTACCCCTTTGTACTGGAGGGAGGGGGAACCCAGGCCTTCCGGTCCTGAGTCCGATGCTCTAACCACAAAAGGTTTACCCCACGGCCATTGTTCCATGGTTGTTTTTTCTACATCATTCAAAATTTGGGTTTTTTTTTGTATTCAAGTTAAAAATTAGATCTTTAAATGTCTTAAATTTTTAATAATGTATTTTTTCTGTTTTTTTTTGAAAATCAAAAAAAATAAAAAAAGGAGCATAATGAAGGGAAGGGGTTGGGATTTTCGCCCCTAAAACCCCCCCCCTCCCCTTTAAAAAATTCCCTGTGTGCGCTAGGGGTTAACACAATTGCCCCTGTACAAATAGTTTGACAATTATATAAAAATTTAATACTGAAAACGTTTTCCCCAAGGTGGCAAAATGGTTTCCCCAATAAGATAGCATTGCGCCCCTTTCCCTTACTTGCACCCAAAAAAACCCCCGGGGGTCCTTTCAGAACAGAGTGGAAAAGGCGGGTCCTTTTAAAAAACACTGAAAAAAAACGGTTTTTTTGCCTCCTTTTTTTCCAAATAACCTTCTGAGAAGGGGTCAATAGTTTAAATAACTTATAACCAACTGTACATCCGCCCAGCCAGTATGGTGAAATGACCCTCGGCTTGTTAACGGGGAGGGGTTCGAACCCCAAAAAGGCAGGGTTTTGTTATCTTCAACGGAAAAAGGGAGTGGGCCCCTTTCGCCCTGGAATGGTTTCCCCGTCTCGAAGGGGAAAGAAAGCGCCCCCCTTCTGTAATATGTTGGGATCATCCTTTGTTAATAATTCTTTTTTTTATTTTGGGCATTTTTCCCTTTCTTCCTTTTATTTTTTCATATGTACCCCAGTATAAGAACACACAACAACAACCAACTTTCATACTGTAATTAAAAACTGCGGTAACTTTCACCTAAAACATCAATTTTTTTCCCTCCCAGAAATAAAAAAATGTCATTTCACATGTAGCTTCCGGGAAATTTTCCTTACTTCTGGGAAAAAAAAAGGGGCTGGGGTAGCCTTTAAAAGGGTTTTGGTCACGGGCCCCATGGTAGGGGTGGGTAGCCCGGGGGTGGGGATCGGATCATGGCAAGATGTCCTTTGGTTCAGGCCCCGTACCAGTTAAGACCCCCCGTGTAGGGGAAAATTCCGCTAAATCTGTCGGGGCTGAAACTTTTCCCCCGTTTGGGATGGTAGTTAGGAGAGGGGAAATGGGCCAGCTCGGGTGTCGTCCATGTCACTTGACCAGGGTTCAAAATTACGTGGTCCGTCGCCAAAAGCCCTCGTGTAGCTTAACAGTGCGACGTTAATATTCACTCACTCATTCACTCATTCAATTAACATAGCATATTCATTTTTTTTAAAGTTTTGAATACAAAGAATTCGAATTTTTTTTACTCTTTGTGAAGATTTTTCCTTGTCAAATTCCTTGCTTCGTTTTTTTATTGTCCGGCTTGCCATGGTTGATTTTTAAAACTACTATATTTGCCTACAGGGGTAATTTAACCCATTCTTTCATTATCTACATGGCAACTTTTAATAAGCAAATCAGATTGCTAGATCTTCACTTTTATTTAATTGTTCCAGAATTTCTTACGAACCTTTTCTAAAACCTCGTGTTCATTGTCTCGTTAAACATTAAAAACCTGCCGCCTTTTTACTGATACCTATTTTTAACTCCACTAAAAGGAATGATAAAAAACGCCTTTTCTTTCAAAAAGAACCTTATAAAAGACTCCTCAGACCATGAACTGCAGAAACACTCAATTAATATCAATTTAAATCCGTCCTTTTCTAAAAGCCACAAGGAATTTATCATTGTCAAATTTGCTTTCTATAAACCTCCCCGAACACACCATGAACTCGGTTTTGTGGGGATTCACTTTTGAAACTCAATCCTTCATGTCTTCCATCGGAACACAAACAGCAATGATTACAGCATGCTTTTGTGTAAGTTACGTTGCCAAAAATGTCAAAGAAACTCTACTCCTGTAATTAACAAACCCAACCGTTCCTGTCTTTAATTACGAGACATCTTACCTCGGCGAGGGTTTGTCTGCTTCTTTTTCCGAATCGAGTTTTTCTTTTGTAGCTCTTGACGACTGATTGTTCATCTTCGCACTCGAACACTGAAGAAGACAGGTTCCAGAGATGAAAGCATTTTTCTTCGTTTTCGTTCCTTTTGTGATCGGTCTTCTAGTGAAGAGGAATCGGGTTCTTTTTTATTTGTAGTTTGGGTACAGGGATCGATACCAAATACAGAAGATGAAGATGTTTAAGTGGCGCTCAGTATTTTAGTTGAAACGGCTGTTAAGTGTCACGTATCCCCTGTCAAATTTTTAGTGATATTGTAATATCTTGAAGTGGAAATAGTCAAGATGACGACAAGATTTTGGATTAATTTAGACTTTAATTCTTTTACAATAAGAATGCGTAGTTTCAATCTCAAATTTAAATGAAATTGAAGAATTAATATTAGAAACACATTAATGTTGACAAAAAAGATGTGTTTTAAGAGCATACACGCAAACAATAGCAATTTTACCTGAATTTGAGTATTTTTCATAATTTTACTACTAACACAATGTCACGAAAAGGAATACTGTTATGCATCAAGAAAAATATTTGTTCCAAAAAAAGTTCTATTGCGTTATTACTTAAAAACTAAGTGAAGTTAAATTTTTTTGGAGAAAACTGTTTCTTTTTTAACAGCTTTAAAAGTTTCCAGCAAACTTATGGGTTTTTTTTTTTGAATAATCTAATGTATTATAAACAATTAATCATAAATTATATTTATAAGATACACATAAATGCAATATTTTTTGTCGACGGGATGTTTAATAGGATAATTATGAATAAGATTAAACATAATTACTTTTTTTTATGCAATTAACCCTACCCGTG
>BMAV01017523.1:1382503-1461804 GCA_019973955.1 Trichonephila inaurata madagascariensis | reverse complement strand
AAATTATTTATTTAATAAAAAATTGTACAATGTCTTTTTTTCTTGAGAACAAAACTGAATTAGCTTTGTAAATTTTGATCAAAAATAGAAATTTGAAAAAAGATCTTTACCTCGGTGAAAAAGTGAGGTCTTATACTTAAAAAACCCATGCAACGCTAGCAACGGATGGAAAAGACCTGTCTGACAAAAGGGGTGGAAGAAATTTCTGAAAAGGGATTTAATGAGATAAATGTAGAAATCACACATCGCTCAGTAACACACACACAAAGAAGTACTGCTGTCCAGAGAAAAGGGAAAATTTCCATGGGGATAAAATTGACCCACGGAAAAGCCCTTGCAATGCGAGATAAGTGACGAGAAAACAGACCCGCCACAGGATAAAGATGTGGAAGAAACTTCGAAAAGAATATGAAAGACGTATATAGAAATCACACACACACCAGGAAGTTCTGACACTGAAGGAAAGGGAATCTTCCAGGTATAAAGTTGAAACTTGAAGAAGCCCGTGCAACTCGACTTTCCAAACTAGTGCTTGTATAAATTTCACTTCTCATAAAATTTCCATACCGGGGGCTTTACATGAAAATTGCTTCTTAAGGAGTAAATTCCAAAAAACATTCACAATTACTTAGAGAAATTTAGGTTAAAGTGTAGAATAGGGGGTTCCTTGGTGAAGTCACCGTTACCGGTCGTCAAGCAGCTTCATTTAGCTATAGGTGTTCTGAGAATTTACGAAGTGGAATTTTGCAATAGAAATAACGAAATATTAATGAGAAATTTTTTAAAAAAATAATTTTAAAAAATTGAAGAAAATTTATAAAAAAAATTGCTTGGTGACCGATTCTGGTCGCCAAAAAATTGAGTTCGCGGGAAATCTTTTAAAACGGGGACTGGGATTTTCCATCGCCAAATCCTTCTTTTCTAGCCAAAGGTGGATCGTCAAGGCTTGGGAGGAACCGGTGTTGCAGTAACCGTATGCGATAGCTTTCTCCTCGCAGGAAAAGCTCCGCGTTGTAACACACTGCATTTCTGATAATCGTTTAAAGCTCATGTTCTCTGGAAATATTTTAATTAGAGCAATTTATAAAAGTTTTTATACTTAACTCTGTGTGTACCAATCAGAATTCCTTTTTTTCTCTCTTGATTATTACTACTTAGAAATATCAGCAACATTTTAAATTTTATTATCAAAAATATATATATGATATTTCTACTTAATTTCTTAATATGCATACATTGATAAAATAACATGGCATTTTAAATTTTTGATGACACTTCCTTTCTGAGTTCTACATAATAATCAAATTTATATTATTTGAGGACTTAAACATTTCTTTGCATAAACATAATTATGAAAGCTATATATTAACAAACTTAGTATAAAGTGTTTTAAATGTTTTATTGTTATTTATTTATTTTACTTTTCATTTTATGCTAGTATAGATACAAAATACTATGTTTAATTAAATGTTTTGAAACTCTAAATCGCCTGTGTTTTTTAAGTATGCTTTTAAATTTTATTTTTAAAATTTTTTATAATTTTGTTTCATTCTTAAAAGTGTCTAAGGTAACCTAGTGATTATCGTCACGAACTCTATGCCAGAATGTAGCGGGTTCCCACCGTGTAGAGAAGGTATATGTGCATTAAGTCTGTAGAGGCTCAATGTTTCTCCGTTGTTTGCTTAGGCTACGTGATGCTTCACGTTCTACATCTAGAATAACAATGGCGTCCTCTTATTATATTACATAATATAAACAAATGGATTTAATACATGTAGCGCCATCTATTAAGAAGTAACAACTAATATTTAACATGCCCCCCCCCCTTTTTTTCAAAACATTGAGTTCAATGAGTAAATTACTTAACTTAATTACTTACTTAATTATTGCTTATTTAAAGTTTACTCAATACAATACAACCAATTGTTAAGGACAACAAAACTTATCTTAACTATTTTACAAAATTGTAGTTTTACTTTAAAATTGTTAGTTAAATTTAACTCTTAGATTAATTATTAAACTTAAAATATGTTTGTCAGAGTTCTTTCAATTGTCTCTATAGCGTGAATAGGCTTCACTATATTTCTCGAAGACTTTCGTACCACAGTATTGCTCTGCTCACTAAATGTTTCAATTGGAACTTGAAATTGTTGGTTAATATTGCTTCTGTTTGTTTTAGGTGATGCATTTATTTGACTGTCTGCAGAATCATTTGGAATTCTAGAAATTTCAGAAGAATCACTGTTATAGAGATCTTCTACAGTTCTCGACCAGTGTGGATTATCATTCTCAGTGTTGTCTTGTCGAATGTGAAATCTGTTTCTCCTGAAAACACCTCCATCCTCTCCTTTTATTATACATGAGTGAGGTTGAGGACCTACTTGAATTATAGTTCCTTGCTTCCAAGGCTCTTTTATTTTTTGTTTAAACCATACTTTAGCATTTTGCATGCTTGTTAGCATATTTGTTTTGAATGATCTGCCTTTTCCTCAAAGCTTCTCTTGCTCTTTCAACATCAAATGTAGGTTTTAATTGGCCTGGGTGTGATGGCAGGAATGTTCTTAGCTTTCTTCCCATTAATAGTTCAGCTGGTGATGGCATGTCCTTTGCTGGTTGTGTCCTGTATATAGTCAAGCAATACAACATACAAATCTTTTCCCTCTTCTGCAGCTTTAGTAAGAGAATTTTTTACTGTTTGCACTGCTCTCTCTATTTGTCCATTTACTCTAGGAAAATGAGGCGGTGCAACATGATGTTTATAATTCCCCATTCTCAGAAAAAATTCATCATCAAATTTAAGTTAAAGGGTGGTCCACCATCACTCACAAGTTCTTCTGGTATTCCATGTTTTGCATAAATGGATTTCATGACTTTAATGACAGATTGTGCTGTTGTACTGTTAAGTGGTTTCAGTTCAACATACTTGGACAAATAATCTATCATTAACAGATGTTCTTTGCCTTTTAAACAAAAAATCATATGCAACTTTTTGCCAAGGTCTGCCTGGGATTTCTGGATTGATAAGAATTTCCTTCGGGTTTTCTCTTTGATATTTCTGGCAGATTTTGCATTTGGACACAAATTCCTCAACATCTCTATTCAAGTTAGGCCAGTAAAAATATTCCCTGGCTTTGATTTTACTGGAAACTATACCTTTGTGTGACACATTGCGACATGGTCGTCCTACGATGACCATGTCGTGGGGTTTCAGCGTAAGTTAGAGCTGTGGGATTCTCTAAATGATGAGACATTTTAGAATTCTTAATATGACTTTTATTAAGAATTTAACTTAGATTACTTAGATATCGAACAAACTTATATTAAGTGTATGACGTGGTGGGCGCCAAATGATAAGGGACAGACGGGGAAGGGGTTCTTTACTAAGTCCACTAGTTATTAAAACACGTTTATTAGACAAAACAAACACATTTACATACATAACAAAGAAACTAACATTTTGACATAGAATTGAAAAAGGGATCGGGCGCATTTTTCATTACGCCCAAAAACGGTTCGAAACTTGGCCATCACTAAAAGATTTTTCCCTTTTGTTCGCTGGGGGCGCAAAATTTTTACTGTTTAGGGGAAAGGGGAGTCTAAAAAACAGGGGTTACAATCTCCCCTATGGATCCGACGCCCGCCCCGGCGGGGGCCAGAATCGAAAGAATTAGCTATTGTAGAAGTAGCATTTGTTGAGGAGGGAATGGTTCTGCTGGAAATGGCTGTTAAAGGGCAGTTGTTTGGGTTTGGAACATGTGTATTTTGTATTGATGTGGACGTAATTTTTCGGGGCGGCCTTTTTTTCAAAGTGGAGCTATAGGAAAGTGTCCATGTTTTTAAAAAGGTTTTAAAAACTGAAGTATGGTAAGTGGCTATCTTTCCCGGGTGGATTGGTAAGATTTTGCTATAACATAAAAATTGGTGTTTTTTTGTGAGAATTTTAAAAGGGCCGTCACGCTTTGGCATAAACTTGGAATTTTTCTTTTTTTGCATTACTGATGGGATGAAAAAGTCCCCCAAAACTTTATCCCCCGGGAGAATAATAGACTGGACGACGTTTTTTTTGTCATATTGTTTTTTCTTTGGTCTTGTTTTTTGTTTCTATTCTTTTTTTATGTCTTCGGTAATAGTTGCAAATCGTTTTAAAAAAAGGTGTTATTTCTGCAACAAAATTGTCATTGTGAACGACCTTTGAAATCTTGAACCACATCGTCTACAGTTCTGCTCTCTTCCGAAAAGTGGTAAGCAGGGTGTGACCTGTATTTCTGAACGGTTTATTCGGGCCCGAAACAATGACTGGAAGTTTGGAATGCCAATTAGAATAAATGTCTCCGACAGTATTCCAAGTCGAGGTTTAAGGTCTCTTTTTTTTTTTCTCTCTACTGGATTAGACTGTGGGTGAATAAACTGGTTTTAAAGGTTTTGACTTTTTTTTTAACGAAAAACAAATCTGTTGAAGAACAACTGACAAACGTGTTTTGTCACTGATAATTCGTCTCGGTATGCCATGACGCATAAAAACCCTTTTTTAATATGGGGATTTGTAGCACATTGGCGTGCACTGGCTTGAAAGGGCAAATAACTCAACCCACTTTGGGCACAATCCTCAACAATGAATATCCATTGAAACCGGGAGTCAGTTTGAGGCAAGGGGGCCCCCAAAATAAATCAAAAACAATGACTTCAAATCTCTGTGGAAAGTAGACTGGAGTTCTAAGCAAACCAGCAGATTTTTGGGTTTTTGAGCCTGAAAACGAGAAATTCTGGACATTTTTTAAATTTTAAAAATCGGATATGTACTTTTTCATCCTGCCCAAAATATCGTTTTGGGTTTTTTCGGGGAATGTTCCATCTTCTCCATAATGTCCAGCCACCCGGATCATTTTTTGATGCCTTTACATTATCAATTCACGTTCAGCAGTTGGAATGACTAACTGAGCTTCTGGGGAAACCCAGCATCGGGGCATAACGTTTAAAAAAATTTGATTCATAAAAAAACCCACGTTCAGTCCAGTTTGCATATTTTTTGGGTTTTTCCCAGGGGTTTCCCAAAACTGTGGGTAAATTTTTTAAAATTATCATCTTTAAGCTGCGCCTCGCGCATGCCCCTCTTCGTGTTGGCATATCAGCTATCGTAAATTTTATTGGCTTCGAAAAAGATTCTTCTTGGGGTAATTTGGGGGGGAATAACGTAAGAAGGGCTTTTTGTTTTGGGTATATACTGTACTTTCAGGTTGAAAGACTGGATTTCAAGTACCCATCCAGAAAAGTCGCCATTTCAGAGGTTGGTGGTCGGATCCCCTTTATTTTTGTTCCTTCAATATAGAAAAATTAATTAAAAGGGCCCATACCACAGAAAGGGGCCCTTCCCAATGGTGGAATAGTTCGTTCTGCTGGAGTTAGCAGTCGACTATATTCTATGGGACGTTCCTCAGATCCTTCCCCCTTGAAGTAAAACTGCGCAAAGGGGCAAAATTTTTTGCGTCTGTTCGAATAATATACGGCTGGGGTACCATCTGCTTGTTTTAACACAGGAGGTGTTGTAAGACAGTTTTAAGGGTTTGAAATGCTTTTTGTTGGTCAAATCCCCATTGCCTTTGGGAACTTTTTTTTTTTTTAAAAGGGAATTAACTTAGTGGACGGGGAAATTTTGCAAAATCTTGAATATATTTTCCCAAAACCCAGAACAATTTTTGCAGGAAAGTTTTGTAGTTCTTTGAAAATTTTGGGGGGGGAAAGGTTACCCAGTAAAAGAGGCTATTTTTTTGGAAAAAAAACTTCTTTTCCCGGTTTTTGTAACCCAAAACCCAAGATATTTAACTCGAGAAGAGGCAAAATGGCTTTTTTCTCTATTTGCTTTAAGTTTAAAAAGTAAGTTTTTTCCAAAAAAAAGTTTTAAAGATCAAAAAATTGGGGATTTTAAAAAAGTTTCTGACAAAACAATTTATTCGTCTAGAAAAAGGTAATGCTAGAATGTCTTCCAGACCATTACAAAAATGGTTCATCAGTCTTTGAAACGTAGCGGGTGCGTTGCCCAAACCATTTTGGCATCCTGGGAAAAAGGAAGTCCCAAAAAGGACATACAAATGCTGTCTTGTCTTGATCTTCAACATGCACTTTAACTTGGTGATATCCTGCCCCGCAGATCTAATGTAGACATAAAAGGGGTGAGTTTTGCTTGATGTAGAAAAATCATCCATTCTGGGCAGTGGATATGTTTTTTGCAACTGTTATTTCATTTAACTTTCTGTAATCAATACAGAGGCGGAAATGTTCCTTTTTGGTTTTTTGGGTATAAGTCCCGACTGGAGAAGCATACGGAGATTCACATTCTTCTATTACCCCTTTCCGCAAAGGTCTATCGATTTCTTTTTTTAAAAGATTTCTTTCTTAAAATTCGTCCTAAAAAGGTGGCACCCACTGGAAAATGATTTTTTGTATTTATACGATGTTCAATAATTGGGTAGGCTCCCCCTGATTGAAAGCATTTTTTATTTTTTTTCCAAAAAGTGAATTTATTTCTTTCCGTTTTTTTAAAGTGAAAGATGAGTACCTTCTTTTCCCCCAAAGTTGACAAGGATTTTTGGTTTCCCAGTATTAAAAATTAGAAGAGCATTGATGTTGGGAGGCGTTTTTCAAAAAGGTTATTTTCTGTGGGGGTGTTTAGGGGAAATACCACTGTTTTCTTTGGAGACCCAAGACGATCCCCGCGGGCTGTTTAAAAAAAAATGCCTAGAAGGGGTTCTGTTGCCTTTTGCGTTTTTCAAAAATTAAGTAGCTCCGTGGGAATGACTTTTCCTTTAATTTAAAAGTCTACAGAAATTTTTCAAAAATTTCTGTTTTTTTTGCTTTGACCATCAGCTAAAAGTCATCTGCATAGTTTTTTTTTTCAAATTCAATCCCTTTTTTTTTTTAAGTAAATGATACAATTTTTTTTACCGGCCACTGAATGTGTGGTACCAGTATCAGCACAAACTGCTGCTTCTGTATTACAAATGGAAATCTGAATAATACTAATGGGATTATTTTCACTGGAGAAACTATAAAAGTTTGATTGATTTTTGACTTATTTTACCAAAAGGGATCATCTTTTTTTCCCAACTGGGTTGCAAGTGTATCTTGATCCAATGATTCCGGGGGCACCACATCCCATAACAAAATACAGGAGTTCTGTCTTCTTTTTTTTATCAACGATTTTCTTTTCAGGTTTTCTTTTCATTTTGAAGAGGGGTTCCGCCTACTGTTACTAGGAACCCCGGTTTCCCGCCTACTTTGACTGGGGAAAAACCCGACAGAGAATGTTCATGTAAGAAACAGGATTTCGTGTGTAGTTACTTCTCCCGGGACTGGACTTCATTTCTTTTGTTTCCCAATAAAGTTTTTTTTTTTTTTTTATTTCCCCATGTTTTTAACTTCTTCATATGAATCCAAAACTTATCCACAAGTTGGAGAGGATTGTTCCAATTACACCACTTTTGGGCCAAAAGTGATCTTTGTAATCTTGAGGTGTTTTCTTTTTTAAATTTTATCTGCCACAATCAAAAACTTTCAATTCTTCAAGCGTGGGAAATTTGGTTCTTTGAGCCACCATCAAAATATGTTTCCCAAATCAAAATAGAAAATCACGCCAAAGGTTTTTTTTAAAGGGTCTTTTTGGGGTGCCGGGAAAAAATCCCGCCGAAATTTTTTTTTGCACTTAATTTAAAGCGTTTTAGTAGAATTTGTTTTTACTTTTTTAATAGTCGAGCATCAACAACCCGATTCTTTTGCGATTAAATTTGAAACTGCAGTCGGTAAAAAAACCAACAAAGGGGACACCACCCTTTGGAACCGGAACTTTTTAAAAAAGTTAATTGCCTTTCGAAGGGTCTAGAAAAAATTTTTACATCAGTTGTTTTTTGGGTCAAAAAATTTGGAAAGTTTTGGGTTCTATCTTTGGCATGTTTGGGGCTGCAGAAGAAGACACCAAACGCAGAGTTTGTAGTTTTAAAAATATCAGTTGTAATTTGAAGTTTTTTCAATTCAAATATTCGTTAGTTTTTTATATCTCTTTCGGCTCCCAATTCAAGCCCCTTTTCTATCACTAATAAACGATTTAAACTTTTTTTAGTAAAAAAACTACATCATAACCTTCACTTTTTAAGATCGCGTCTTTTATGTCCAAAAAAACTTTGAAATTGTCTGGTATTGATATATCTAGCGTTTTCCCCCAATTCCAAAGGGGGTCCTGCCTGCCCACCTTTTGCTAAATTAAGGGCCCTCGTGAAAAATCACTTGAAATTAATTTTCAAATCTATTCTTTTTAACTTTTAAAATTTAAAATTTTAAACCCAAAAGTTATTATTTAATTAATAATACAGCATTATACCACATAAAATAATATCTTAATTTTTTACAATATGCGATTCGAAAAAATTTTCATGAATCACCCAACCCTAAAATGTTCGTTCTTTTTTACTTTTTACAAAATCAAAATAAAAAATTTCTATCAATTTTTTTGATAAAAAATCCCTCAAAATGATCGGGAAAAAAACATTTTTAATTTTATCATACCACAAGTAAAATAAAAAAAAAACATATACGCATAAATAAAAAGTTCTACTTCCTTTAAAAAAAAATTTCTTTTAAAATTTTAAAAAAAAAAAATAATTATTACACTTTTTTACCATAAAACATGCATAGAACTCAAAAATTATTTTTTTTGAACGTTTTTGTACAACCCTTTAACTGTCTTTTTTTTTTTTTTTTTATTTATTTCCCACGCTGCATAAAAAATCTCATCATAGTTTCAAAATGGAAAATTTGCTTAAAAAAAAATTCTAGCAAAAAGAAAAGGGGAAAAGGATAAAAAATTCTTTTTTTTTTTTAAACCACTAGAAAATTTTTTTGTAACTGAGGGGGAAAACTTAAGTAATTTCATATTTTTCTACCAAAAAATTTTACACATAAATGATTTTATCAAAAAAAAGCACATAACAAAACAAAAAGTTTCAGAGCATTTGCTTTTTTAAACAAAAGATTATAATCATTTAAAAAAAAGGAAATTTCAAAATGTTTTATATTGTTTTTAGTTCTCACTTTTCGCTTTTAAGGGGAAACAACGTTATACGCATTAACTTTAAAAAAAGTCAACATATATTTAAAAAAACATGGAATATAATGTAAACTGTATTTTATACTACTGTTTAGCAAAAAGACATTTCTTAAAATAAAAAAAAAAAGATTTCTTAATTCAATGAGAACAGTTTTTTATAATTTGCACAGGAATTTTACAGAAATGTTTTCTAATATGAACAATGAGACCCAAAACTTAAAAAAATTAAAATTTAACTAATAAATTCTTTTTGGATAAAAAATCCCAAATTTTCACTTGGGCTCAATAATGAAACGGTATTAAAAAATATAATACTTTAAAAAAAAAATTCAAGATAAAAAGGGTTTACCTGTTCTACGGGGAGAACTTTAATAATTAAACCATATAAGTTGAACAACATTAGTGCTGTTAACCTGAAAATTAATACTGAAGGGAACGGCCAAGCTTCTTTTTTGCAACTAATCCGGGTTTGGGGGTCAAATTAGACGTGGTGGGGGAAAAAGAAAAAGGGACAGACGGGGAACGGGGTTTTTTACTAAGTCCACTAGTTATTAAAAAAACGTTTATTAGACAAAACAAAAAACATTTTAAAACAAACTAGAGAACTAAAAAAGTTGACATTTAAAATTTAAAGGGATCGGAGCGCATGCTCATTAAATCCCCTTACAGTTCGAAACTTGGGCCCTTACTGAAAATTGTTCTGTTCCTTTTGAGGGGGCGAAAATCTCTTTACTGTTTTAAAATGGAAGGTCTAAATAACGGGGGGTTTTTTTCATTAATTTTTTTAAAATAAAAAGTAAGTGATCAGATAAAAATAGTTTTTTTGCGTTTTTTTAATTAGTTAAAAATTTTTAAAATTTGGGCGTGTTAATCATTATTTGAATTTTATTTTTGATTAGCTTTTTTAAGAGCTGACTTTTTTAAACCCCAAAAAAACTATTTTTTTTCTTGAGAATAAATATTAAGGATTTGAATGAGTGCTTTTTGAATTTATTTTTTTTGTTGATAAGAACATTTAAAATCTTGTGGATATTTCTAAATAAACATAGTTATACAAAAACGAATACTAACTTCAAAAACCCTTTTTCCCCAATTGATGTGACAATTAAAATTTCTTTTCAATAGTAAAAATATAGAGATAAATATAGATTTCTTTTGTAATATAAAAAAGATTTTTTATATAAAAAATTGAATCAAATTTAGTTGATCAGTTCACGCCGGTAATGGCTAGCTTTTTTATATAATTAATCTTACTTTTCGTAATGTTTCTTACTACGTACCGATGAAAGAATTTAAAAAAAAATTTTTTAATCTTTTATAATGAAATGATTCGCTAAATATATATATATATATATATATGAAGCTTAAATTGAGGATCCTCAATTTAAGACAAGACGAGGACTATAATATATAGTAGCGAAGTCTTAAACACACGAAAAAAAAAAAAAGAAATTTTAATAACGGGGGGCATTTTTAAAATATTTAAACCCATACTGGGAGGTTGAAACCATGATTATCCACAAAAAGTTTTTCCCCTTGACATAAGTTGGCCCTTTTCCCCCCAATTTTGAGGAGAACTCCTGGGGGGTGAGGGGGGCCACCTAACTCTTTTTCCCTTCCAAACCTTACGAAAGACTTGCCCTTGACAGCTATTTAGGCCCCCCTCATGCCCCGGTTATACTGATTTTTGGGTACAGTGGGCCTTTGGCCCCCTAAAAGGGCTGTTGCGCCACTGAGTTAAATTTAGTTATTCATTTGTGACGGATTTAAAAAGCTCACTTAAAATGTATAAAAAGTCAAAAAGGGGGGAGGATTACTTAACGTACACTAAAAAATAACAAGAGGGTTGTTGACGTATTTCGTAATTTTGAGCCTCGGTCAAGTGACGAGGACGACACATGAGCAAACCCTCCTAACCCACATTACAACAACGGGAGGACATTGACCCTCTACAGATTTAATTGCATCAAACATTTTTACACTGTGGGTCTTCGGGGCACCAGGACGGGGAACCCGTGCCCTTCCGGCACGGTTCTGACCAAATCACTAGGTTACCCGCCACTATTCAGGTGAAAAAAAATTATTTGAATTTTTAAAAATCAAATTTCAAAAGCATGAAAAAAACACAAAGTTGTAGAATTTCCTAACATTTAACAAACATAGTATTTTTTGTATTATAAAGAAAAGAAAAATAAATAAATAACATTAAAACATTTTATACTGAGTTGGTTAATATATTTTTGTAATAACTATGTTTAGCAGAGAAAAAAGTATTTGATTACTTAATAAATGATTTTTCTTCAAGATATTGGGAGGAATAATTTCCTCAAGAAACTGCAAAAAAAAAAATCAAATTTAGTAAAAAAAAAAGGGGTCAAATTTCAAAATGAAAACAAGAATTTTTTTTTTCTTAGAAAATAAAAAAAAGGAAAAGTTTCAAATAATATAAATTTATCTTGGGGCTTAGAAAAAAGTGTCATCTTAAAAATTTGAAAAGCATGTTATTTTCTTATGAATATGTACACATGAAATTAAAAGAAGTATCTGATTTTTTCTTTTTGTGTGTGATAATAAAATTCAAAATGTTATCGATATTTGTAACTAAGTAGTAATAATCAAGAGAAAAAAGGAATTTGGATTTGTGTGGTACAGAGCTGGTATAACAATTTATAAATTGCTCTCATTTTTGCATCCTATCGTCAAAATTAATAGTACTTTAGAACCTAGATATTACATATGACAATTGAATGTGGTATGCTATAAATGATATTTTACAATAAAAAAAAGGTTTACCAATAAAATGATTTATATATTTATATAAAATCACTTTAAAATAATCACTATATTTTTTTTAGTACTTATTTTTATTTTAAGTTCTGAAATTAACGCTATTAATCATATTTTTATTGGCTATGGTCTATAAGCAAAACTAAATTTAATGCTATCGTTTTTTAAAAATTGGCTATAATCTCTGAAAAAATCTAAATCGTTTTAATGAAAACATTAATTTTTGTTTGGCAAGGAAAAAAGTTAACACACACATTAAGACAAAATTAAACACATTATTTTTTCCAACATTTTCACACTCTAAAATTTCGCAGTTGATATACTGTTCAACTTTAGTAATAAATAAAATAATATTTTAAATAGCTCTTGTTTTTGAGATTTGGCATAAGTTTCAAATGTTTATTAAGACTTTTATAAGAAAACAATGAATTAAGGAACACATAAATTTTGACACCTCATCACTATATGAATGTAAATTCTATTTTAATATTTACATGAATATTTAAACTATATGCCAACTATAATTTTTAGTATAAGTGTAGTTGTACATGGTTCAAATACTGAAATATAAATTATTCTAAATGGAAATCACTCATTTTCATTGAAAAGAATGCTTACATCTTATACTTGTTTAGAAAAAAAAATTGCACATAAAATCTTACTGAGTACATAAAATTTTATGTAAAACAGAGATGTATATAAAAGCAAAAGTTTTTATTAAATAATTCAAGAGTTTTAATAAAAGTTTTTCTAAGTTTATACAATAATAAAACCATGTGTGATTATAAAGAACAACGAAATTCCCTCAATACTTAACAAAAGACATGCATTAGAAAATTCTAGTTTTTTTGTTTAATTTATTTTAAAAATGCTAAAATTTTGATATGTTAATTTGATAAATATATTTATTTCCTGTTCAGTCAAGTGGTGCAGATAAGATATCATTTTACAACACCTTCAATAAATCCGATGTTCCCAAGAGTCGTGATGTTTCGGTTGTTAAGACTTAGATTTTGTACGTGGATAATTATATATTATCTTAGATTTATTTCAATCACATTTACTTAAAGAATTTTATTATTTGGAGCAGAAATGAATTTTTCTTATATTATTCACTAACATGTGTAATATCAACAATTTTCTTATAAATTACTATTTTTCGAAAAAACTATAAGGAAAAGAGAAAAGTAATGAAAATGTAAAATATATAAAATAATAACTTACTTGCAAGTATATATTCGCTTCCAAATGATATCTTTTAACTATTGTGATGGGCCTACCGCTCCTTTTCTCTTGCAGCATAACCTCTGTTCTTGACGGCCAAGATTAATGGCAATCTTTTCAACCCAAATCCAGCAGCGCTGCAAACGCAAATGTAAGATAGCCCTTAAAAGAACAGAAGTTTTAGTAAGCCCGATGGCAACTTAGAGAAAGTTCTGCTTGGAAAAGATAGAAGTGTAATTTGACGGCTCAACAAAGATTCACGGGATTCCTAGCCATTACTACAAGGTGCATAGTATTTTGCACGCGTGCCTAACAGTCTCTGAAAGTGATTCAACCGTTGCGTGATTCAAGGTAGACAGATAATTTAATATTAGAACTCAATATTATTAGAATTGGAAAAGTAGGCGGATAATATAATTATTTAGATAAGTGACCGTTGCGCGATCCGTTTTAGCTACGGCCATGTGTTTGGTTTTTCTATTCTCACTAATATATAAGTTTGTCCAATAATATATATTAGAAATTTGCTAAACTCTTAATAAAGTCATATTAAGAATTTAAAATGTCGATTCATTTTGCGAACCCCACACCTCTAATTCACGCTGATTAACCAAAGATGCGGTCGCCAAAGATCGACCATATCACAAATGGCGCCTCGAACCGATTTAATTTATATCACCGGGGTTAGGAAATTCAAGTGGTTTGGTATTTTACCAGAAATGTGCTTTCCTACCGTTCTACTGAATTCCTGGAGGCTATAGACAATCAAATAAAATTGGCTAGAAATGCCTAGGATTTAGCATATGCTATTTGAAAGGTCATCTCCCGTGAAGGGCCCAAGATTGCATCAGATACATTCGGATCAGTGTTAGTGCAGGATACCGCGACGCGGATTTCGCGCAGCTAAAAGCAGAATTAGCGAAAGCATTCCCCGCAATAAAAAATAAGAAAGATTTAGAAGCGAGGTTTTATGCATCACAAAGAAAAGGAATCAGGAACCACCTGATTTTGTTTACGATTTGTTAAAAATTCACAAGGGCTTCTAGGAATCAGCGATGTCGCAAGCGACTTATAGATCACATTTTTGTTAGGACTCGAACCATGAAGTCCAGGACTATGTGGGAGGTCCTGAAACTACAAAAATACGGTACAACTTTGGAAATCTTAGCTAAATTCTAAAGAGAGGTATTCTACAAATTAAAAACGGGGTTCGCAGAATAGTGATAATGCAAAAAGACGGGTCAAACGCTATTAGGGATGCCTTCCAATTTTGATGCTAATCACAGAAACTGGAGAAATTCTGAGGTTGGGCGTAGAATCAAATAATGGCAAGGAAATGATTTTTAGAGGGGGCACGCGAGAATAGCCGTCAAAGTAATAGAGGGTTCGAGAGTGGAATAGATTTCAGAATGATGATCAGAGATTCAACGAAAGGGGATACCAATTTCGAAATGACCGAAATGACAATTTTAATAGAGGGACCGTAGAAATAGGGTTCGAGGAAAATTTCAGTCGAGGCGATAGGGATGCGGGACGCATTGAATAGTTGTAAAGTTAAAGAAGTTCATCCTCAAAAGGAAATCGGTAAGAGAAATACCACTGCTTTCTCCGATATGTATATCACCCGTAGAGCTTCCCACGTTCCTATTTTATTAAATAACACATTTTTGAAAGCGCTATGGGACCCCGGAGCAGATAAATCATTTATATCGGAAGAAGTATATAGAAAATATTTTTATGCTAAATTAAAAAATCGCGAGCCCAGGTAATCACAGCACAGGAGCGAAATGTCAAAAATATAGGAATCTGCAGAATTGAATATTCGCATCAGACAATTCGAAAGACCTTTTGTCATTTCATGTGTTGTCGGATTTGGAATACCCATGTATTCTAGGGGTGTTGATTTTATAAGTGGATCAAGGATTATTTTAGATTTTGATCAGAAAACGTTGGCAACGCTATTCGCGCTGGTTGAAGATAATAGGGTAGATGAAGGAATTTGCAAGTTGATGGGACAGAAGGAAGCTAAATATTGTATATGTTTTATCGAAAATCCGTGGAAAAGTATAGCTTTAGGAGAAAAAGTTAATTGTGCAATAATCAGAGATTTAGTACTCACTTCGAAATTAAATTAATAACAGGAAACGCAAAAGCATGACCCAGAATTAGGTCATATCTATAGATATTTAGAAAACCCGGAAGATAACTGGTTAATGCGACGATATGAGAATTAACCCACGACTTCAGCCCAATTGAAGGCTTGTTATTTTATGCGAAACACGCAACGTCGTTAGTGAAATGCGTATACATTACAAAGTCTTTAAGGAATGAAATAATGAGAGAGAATTTCACGACGCTTTCAATTGCAGGACATTTAAAGGAAGATTTAAAACTTATCATATAAAGTTCGGGAATTTTGTTATTTCCCGCTATGAGGTAAATTAATTGATCTACATGCCATAAGGCAAAAGCAAGTTAATAACTATAAAAACGCGTTACCAGCTTAAGTTGATTAAATCCGATTGTATCAAATTATCCAAATGAGAGAAGTTACGTTAGATTTGTTAGGCCCATATCCATATCGAGAATAAGACGTAATCGATATATTCGCATAACCGATCATTTCAGCAAATGGGCTGTACCATACTCTTAAAAAGCCCCGTCTCTCGCATAATAGCGGATATTTTTTGACAATTTTATATCGCGTTTGGAGCTCCAAATGTATTAAGTGATAACGGTCCCCACTTATATCCGAAATTTTTGAACATTTAAGGAAAGATTAGCATAAGGTATGTGAAGACTGTTGCATATAGGCCACAAGCAAATCGGACTGAACGATATCGAGATATAGTGCAAATGATTGCAAATTGCGTTAATGATCAACACGATGTCAGGATCAATTTACGTGAAAGTTTGCTTACGCTATTCGTAATGGCGGTGAATGAAACAACGGGAAAATCCCCTGCGGAATTATTTTTTTGGGTCGAAAATTGATTACCCTGATTTCAAAATTAGTAATGGTTTCAGATGATCGGAATTACAGTTAGAAACATCGAAAAGTCTTTAATGAAGCTAGACTATACGAAAACTAAGCAGGAAAGGTGGGAAAGATATTATAATAGACGAAGACGAGATATACAAATTAAGGTAAATGATTGGGTCTTATTAGAGACACACACCCTTTAAGTTCAGCAGCTAATAAAATCTGTTCCAAATTTAAACAAAAATTTGAAGGACCCTATAGAGTATTAGAAGTAAGAAATAATAATATTGTAATATGGAAGTCAGGAAAA
Source organism: Trichonephila inaurata madagascariensis (assembly GCA_019973955.1). Classification (NCBI taxonomy): domain Eukaryota; kingdom Metazoa; phylum Arthropoda; class Arachnida; order Araneae; family Nephilidae; genus Trichonephila; species Trichonephila inaurata. Next base: position 1,445,406 of record BMAV01017523.1, on the reverse strand, counting down.
GATTTCTCAATGGTTAAATCTTGATCAAATAAGAATTATATCGTCATAGGAAATGCATTATGCCTATTAAAACAGGCAGCCCAGATATAGTGCTGAAGTTCACGTCAGAAACGAGTAGTTCGAAAATGCCACCAGACAAATGAGTCACACTATGGAAAAAGATCTGCGTGAAACGTGAGTTAGAGGAAAAGGATTAATCTCCAATCAAAACAATATATAAAACACGGATAGGACCGATAAGCGCAGATCACTGTCAGATCGCTTCCTTAGCCTATTTTACAAATGACAGAAAAAATAAAAGAGAAAGGCTAGCTAAGGGAATTAAAAGTGTCGTATGGGATCGGGGACAAGTGGAATTGGCCAGAGAAAAGTGGCAGAGAAAGGGACCCAATAATATTAAACAAAAGACCATGTCATCCAGCACTATTTATATAAGTAGGAAAAAAGAACGCTATTTTGAGACAACTGTAGTTCAAGATGGACCGAAGTACAACCTGCGCCCACACCAGAGAAAGGATCAGGAGTCCCGACCGGCCAAGGAAACATCTGGAGTTCAAGATAGGACATATGAATTGCGCCCACGCCAGAGAAAGGATCAGGAGTCCCGACCGGCCAAGGAAACAACAAGACAAGCAAGGAAAAGCCGACAAGGAGACTACAAGCCCTACAGCAGGCAACATAAAGAACTCCAGTGCAGCCAAGGAATGAGAAGAGGAAAGAACAGTGGTAGCACCTCGTCATTACAAGTGAAGTGTGGGGACTAATAAAAATCAGGTTGTATTGTTTCATTTTTTTATGATCTTTCCAACAAGTGGTCGGAAGAATTATTGCAAAGAAGGAAGTCTCGGGCGGTGTTTAAAAGTTATAATCCAAGCAAAAGTCGACACTACAATGAGTGTATATTTATTTTTGAACTTTTTGACTTGTAAAAAATTTTTCTATAATATTGAGGAAAAACAATTGTACTGCGCATTTGTTTCGTTTCTGATGTATGACTTCGTGATGCGACAATTCCTTTTGGTTATTTTGTTTTAATGGTTTATTGAAAAATGTTTTGCAATTGTATAAATATGCGCGTATGTATATATATGTTGTTGTATTGTTCCAGTATTAAGATGCATTCGGTTCAGGGAAACGCGGCGTAGTCAGGGCAATTAACACATAACAGAGGCTGCGCGGCTCATTGGAAGTTTTATGGAACTAGATGCGGGATGGAAATGAAAGTCTATTGTGATTTCATAAAATGATATATAATGCATAAAATTGTGAAACTTATTGGTATTATTTAAATATAGATTTGACAAAGTAACTTAGAGAGTTTTTATTTCAGCGTGACAGACCCTGAAAATATTGTGCCATAGCTAATATGTAGCTTCAACTCGGAGCAGTGGAGCTTTATTCCCCAGCTGCCTGGCTGAATGTTTATCCTGATGCAGAGTTTGGGTCTGCGCACCCAGGAAAAATTCACACAGAAATTTAAGTGTATCAATATTTAAGTTACTTTAAATATAAAGTTAAGTACATATAAAAAAGTGAGAATATACTCATTATTAAACAACAATTGTTACGTTAGCCTTAGTTAATGGAGTAAAATTTATTGTGTATCTGTCACGAGTTTAATTTAAAATTAAGTTGAATATTAAATTTAATCTAAGATAAATAATGAAAAATTACAGTTAAGTTAAATATTGGAAATTATAGAAGTTAAAATGAGGATTCAAGGTTAAAATTTAAATAAAACTTAGAAAAAGCGAAGAGATCCAGAAATAAAATTTAGGCATGTAATTTATTAAGGGCATTGAGAACCTTAGTACGTTTTTCTTCTTGAGTGATTTCAGACATATCTCTGCGCGTTCTTTTCTTCTAACATAACTCCTACGTTCTTTGACTACGATTAATGGCAAAACTTTTCCAACCCAATTCTAAGAGGAAAAACGAATCAACAATGCAAATAAGATATCCTTTAAAAGGATAGAAAATTTAGTGAGAGGTGATGGCAATCTTAGAGAAAGCTTAGTGTGGAGCAGTTCAGAACAAGTGTTTAGACGGCCTACTCACAAGAAAGACGGAAACGCCCACCCTCGATAATAATATTTATATGAGGAAGCAATTGTACACGAGTACATTCCATTCGCCTACAAGTATCAGAATCGATGAGTCTTCAACCAAGGTAGGAGGATTATATTCTAAACGATAATATAATATAGAAAAGCGAGGTTAGGCAGATAATTACCTTGTTTTTGATAAGTGGGATCTAGTTGTGCGATCTGACTTTAAATAATCGGCATACTTTGGTTTATTATTCTCACTTAATATAAGCTTGTTCATTATATGCGCAGTGTTTGCCAAATTTAATAAAAGTTGTATTAAGAATTATAGAATGTCTCATCCTTCCGATAATCCCGCACCTCTAACTTACGCGGACCCACCACGTCATAGCTATCGACAGATGGCTATGTCACAATGTAATTCAGAATTCGAGGAATACGTAATTATTCGAATCTCGGCGTACACATGAACGATGAATAACGAGTGAATATTAACGTCGCACTGTGTTGAATTACACGAGGGTTTTGGTGACGGTAATTTTGAATCATGTGGTCAGTGATTTGACGACATTCCGAACTGGCACCCTCTCCTAACTACCTCACCACACCAACGGAAGACGTTTGAGCTCTCGACAAATATAACGTACATCGCTGCCATACACGGCGGGTCTTTAGTGGTACTGGGCTCGAACTCGTGTCAAGGCCAGCCAACGATCCGATACCTTAACCACTCGACTACCGCTGCCACATGTCTATGTTTAAACCTCCTCCAGTGGGTGTGGTGTGGAAGTTAGCAGAGGGGGGTAGCTCAGGTGTCGTCCTAGTCACTTGATTATGGTTCATAATTAGGAGATCGGTTGCCAAAAGTCCTCGATTAACGAAAAAGTACGACGTTAATATTCCCTCACTCAACCCTTATTAAAAGTTGTATTTTTATGTTATTAATAATTGTGCAAAATTTTTATTAATTGTGCGGTTATTGAAAAGATATTTAATTAACATAGTAACTCTTATGTAAATAAATTCAAATTATTGGAATCAAAAAATATGAAGTGACCGAAACTGATTGTTTGGGATAACAATAAATAAATAAATAAATAAAATTGCTTTGCTCCCATAAAAAATAATTTTCCTAACAGGCTTCAGTAGTAAAAAGTATGGAAGTTAAAAGCCATTTCCTTGAAAGAACCGATTATTCTCACAAATTTCTCTCTTTATCAGGCCCGCTTTTCCGCTTAGGCGAGCTAGGCACATGCCTAGGGCGCAAGAGATTTGGGAGCGCAAAAAATTGGAGGGTGAAAAAAAAAGAGAAAAAATTAAAATTTTAGAGAAAGTACAACACCTCGTGTTTATTAACAAGGCAATTATTCTCTTTCATATTTATACCTAAATTATCAAATCTTCATTTCGCTATCGGCGAAATTATGCAAATCGCTTGGCTTTTCTTTCTCAAATCATATTTTGTTTCATGTTTACTGTTATTAAGTTGTGTTCTCAAAACTCGAAATAAAATCTTTATCGCTGCGTCTCTCAAACTGTAGGGCGCCCTCTCCAGGAGGTATAATCGTGAATAAAAGATTTTAAAAAATTATCATTCAAAATACTTGCTAAATTAAAATAATTATAAAGCGTGTGTGTGTGAAATACATTTAAATAAGAACAAAATGAAGCACACATTCACACTGATGTAATACACACCTCACTTATAAATGTATCAAAACTGCACAGTGTATTTAATAATTAATTTATCAATATTCCACTAAAACAAGCTTAGTAATTACTGGTACCCCTGGCTTGTCATATACAAAACAATGTTTATCTTGATAATTAGTACGGTTTATAGTTAAAGTCGTATTGTATTGTGGTTTTACCATCAAAGTACATTATAATTGCATTCAATACATTGTACGAAGGGGGTCTGCGATGAAAATTATGACTGAAAATTGGATCGCAAATATTGAAAGTTTGAGAAGCACTGCTTTATCGAAATCTACAACACTCTTTTGTGACCGTGGTAGCCGAGTGGTATAGGTATCGGATCGTGGCTGGCTTTGTCACGAGTTCGAGCCCAGTACCACTAAAGACCCGCCGTGTAGGGCAGCGATGGATGCTAAACCTGTCGAGAGCTGAAACATCCTCCCTTTGGTTGTGACATAGCCATCCTGCGATAGCTATGACGTGTTGGATCCGCGTAAGCTAGAGGTGTGGGATTATCTAAAGGATGAGACATTTTATAAATCTTAATACTGTAACCCCCCGTTATTTAGACTCTCTCATATTAACAGTAAAGAGACTATCGCGCCCTCTAGCGAACAGAACAATCTTCAGTGATGGCCAAGTTTCGGAACTGTAAGGACGTAATGAGCATGCGCTCCGATCCCTTTCAATTCTATGTCAACTGTTAGTTCTCTAGTTATGTATGTAAATGTGTTTGTTTTGTCTAATAAACGTGTTTTAATAACTAGTGGACTTATAAAGAACCCTTCCCGTTTGTCCCTTATCATTTTGGCGCCCACCACGTCATAATTTGACGCTAACGTGATTAGTTTGCAGAAAGAATTTGGCCATTGCTCGGTATTTAATTTTCAGGTTAACAGCACTAATGTTGTTCAACTTATATGGTTTAATTATTCAGTTCTCACCCGTAGAACAGGTAAACTTTTTATCTTTGAATTTTCTACAAGTATTTATACTCTTAATACTTGTTTCATTGTGCATGCCCAAGTACAAATTGGATTTAATATCGGAATTTAGTAGTTAAATTCACCGAACTACTTTTAAATTATATATTGATGCTCATTGTACATTAGAAAACATTTCTGTACATTTCATATTGTAAATTATATAAACTGTTCTCAGCATTGAATTAAGAAATCTTTTTTCTTATTTTAAGAAATGTCATTTGCCTAAACAGTAGTATAATATACAGTTTACATTATATTCCATGTTCTTTTAAATGTAGCCACTGACTTGTTTTTAAGCTAATGCGTATAACGTTGTTTGCTACTTAAAGACGAAAGTGAGAACTCAAAACAAATATATACATATGTATTTATCAAGAAGCTTTAATGGTTAAAATCTTTGTTCAAAAGCATTAGTGTGCTCTGAAACTTCTTTTGTTTTGTTATGTGCTATTTTTGATAACATCATTTATGTGTATAATTTTTGAGCAGAAAAAATATGACAGATTTCCCTCAGTTACATAAAATATTCAGTGGACTTGAAAAGAAAAAAGAATATTTATCATTTCCTTTCTCTTGCTAGAATTAGACTTTAGACTATGATTCCTTTTTTGAAACTGATGAGATATTTTGTAAACTGTAATAATAAATAAACAGTTCAAGGTTGTACCAAAAACCATCCAAATAATTCTGAGTTCTTCATATTTTTTTTATGGTATAGTCAGAGTAACATTTTCTTTTTGAATATTAATAAGAAACATTTGGTTTTGTAGTTAGAACAGGAGCTTTTATTTATGCGTATATGATTTTATTTTACTTATTAGTATGATATATTTCAAATGTGTTTTCCGATCATTTTGATGATTTTTTTAAATCTAAAAGTTTGATAATATTTTACTTTGATTGTGTATTAAAAGTGAAAAGAACCAACATTTATATGTTGTAATTCATGAAAACTTTTCGAAAGATCATATATTGTAACAAATTAAAATGTTATTTTTATGTGGTATAATGCTGTATTAATTATTATAATAACATTTGGTTCATTAAATTTAAAGAAATTATAAAGAATAAATTGTAATCAATTTCCAAGTGACATTTCACGATGGCCTGTTAGCAAAGGTCGCAGGCAAGACCTCCTTAAATTATGGCGGAAACGCTGAACTATATCAATACCAGACAATTTCAAAGTTCTTGACATGAAAAACTGATCTTAAAAGTGAAAGGTTATGATGTAGGATTTGGCTAAAGAATGTTTAAATCGTATTATTATTAGTGATGAAAAAGGACTCCAAATTGCAGGCACAGAGATAAGGAAAACCAACGAATATTTGAACTGCAAAAACTTCAAATTACAACTGATACTTCACAAATCTAAACTCTGCGCTGAAGGGTGATATTACTGCAGACTCAACATGCCAAAGTTAGGAACCACCAAGCGTACTTCTTGGAGCCACACACTTTGTGGATCCAAAAACAACTGATGTAAGCTGGGGTGACTGGACTCTTCGAAGGCAGTGCCATTTTTTAAAGAAAGTTCCAGTTCCACAGTGGGTGAAGAACATTGCCTTGTTGGTCTTTTACCGACTGAAGTTTCAGACCCAATCATAAAGAAAGAGATCTGTTGTTGATGCTCGAAGACTATTGTAACAAGTCATGATTCTACTAAAGGCAACTTTAAATTAGAGATTGCAGAAAAATTTCAGCAGATGTTTCCAGCACTAAATCCTAACATAAAACCTGTGACTTCTAGCACGACGTACGATGGGTGGCTCAAAATTTCAAGTTACCACGCTTGAGAAAAGAATTGAAAAGATTTGATTGTGGCAGATCAAATTTAAAAAACACCTCAATTACAAGATCACTTTTGGGCCAGTGGTGTAATTTAGACAATCCCCTGGCTTTGGATAAAGCTAGATTCACTGCGAAGAAGTTTAAAAAACATGCAGGAAATAAAAATAAAAACAAAAACTTTGGTTGAAACAAAAGAAATAAGTCAGTCTGGCAACCTGGAAGGTAACTGCAGCAAAATCCTAAGTTTCTGTCACACTTGAACATTCTCTGTCAGGTTTTCCCCAGCAGTCAAAGTAGGCGGAAGGAACCGGGGTTCCACAATAACAGTAGGCAGGAATCCCACTTCAAATAGACCAAGGAATACCTGAAAAAAGAAATCCCGTTGAAATCCACAAAAGGGCAAAACCATGTCTTGTTGTGGATGCGCGGAATCATTTCAGTGATGGAGATGCCGCACAGCAGTTTGTGACAAAAAGATGATACCTTGTCATGTAGTCTTCATCAATCAGAGCACATAAGTTTCTCCGGTAAAATAATCCCATTGAAGTATTCAATTTTGCATTTTGACAGTAATACAGAAGCAGCAGTTGTGCTGATACTGGTCTCTGATACAGTGGCTGGTGAGATTGGCATCGTTTGCCCAACAAAAGGATTGAATTTTGAAGAAAAACTGTAAGATGACTCTAGCTGATGGTCATGCAACCTGGCACAGAAATACTGACAACTTCTGTAGACATTGGTATTCAAAGGAAAAGAATCGACTCCCGGCGCGAATAATGGACATCTGGAACTTAAGAACGCTGTAAACGTGGCTTTTGCTGCTGCAGGAATCGTGCCAGATCTCCAAAAGCAATTAGTTATTTCACTGGAAACATCCCCAGAAAATATTATTTTGGCTAAGCGCTTACTCCTAACATCATTGCTCTTCTCCTATTTAATATGAACCACATCCTTTGTCAGCTTTACCAGGAAAATGGAGCACTCGTATCTTTCGCTTGCAACAACGGAAGAAATAAATTCACTATTCGGAAAAATATGAAGAATGCTTTTCCAACCAGAGTACTCATTTATTGAACGTCATAAATACCAAAAGATCATCTTTGGGTGGCAGTGCCACAGCATATAGGATGAATCCTTCCAAGAAAGAAATATACAAAAAATATTAGACTTTATATAATAGGAAAGTCTGTGAATCTCCCATATGCTTCTCCAGTCGTACTTATACCTGAAACCAAATGAACATTTTCATACTATATTGGAGATTACAGAAGAAAAGTTAAATGAAATAACAATTTGCAGATACATATCATTTCACCGGGAAATGGATGATTTACTTTACATAAGCAAAACTCACATATTTCATATACCCGCATTAGATCTGCGAGCAGGATATCCGCCGGGTTAAAGTGCATGTTGAAGATGGAGCAAAGAACCAGCATTTTGGCCAACATGTCCTTTTTGGGCACGTGCCAGAATGCCGCCTGGGTTTGCACCAACGCCAGCACCACGTTTCAAGGGCTTTGGCCCCGTTTTGTGGATGCGGAGGCATTCTAAGCATTACATATCCTAGACGATATAATTGTTTTACATCCAGAAACTTTTGAAAAACATGTTTGATCACCGAAACTGTGTATTTTGAAAGACTCTTGGCGGCAAACTCAAGCAAATGAAATGCCATTTTACTTTCTTCTCGAGGATTAAGTATATATCTTGGATTTTTAGTTACACAAAAAGGAATGAGATTGAGTGAAAAAAAGTAGCCTCTATACTGGATAATTTCTTTACCCCTAAAATATAAAGACTTGCTAATCTTTGCTGCAAACTTGTTCTTTGGTTTAAAAGAAGATATATTAAAAGATTTTACGTCCACACTCGTTATCTTACAGGAAGAAAAAGTCGATAGCAATGGGATTTTGATACAACAAAAGTACGTGCTGGAAACCCTTAAAGCACAGTATTTTCTTACCTCTACGACAATTTAAAACAAGCAGATGGTACTTACCAGCCATATGGCTATTTCGAACAGACGCAGCAATTATGCCCTTAAGCGCAGTTTTGCGTAAGGAAGAATCAGGAACGTCCTATGCGAATACGCCGTCGACTGCTAACTCCAGCCGACCTGGCTATTCCACAGAGGGAGGCCCGCTTGCTGTGGTATAGACTTACCTGAAAAATTTCATTGGCTATATTGGAAGGAACAGGAAATAACAGTGGCATCAGCCACCAACCTCAAATAAGCACTAAGCGCCTCAAGTCTCAGCGGACGACTTGCTAGATGGAGCACTTGAAATCTGATCTGCTTTCAACCTGAAGAAGGTAAGTATACTCTAATAATTAAGACCGGCTCGTTTGCAGACCTCTTATCAAGCAGTTATACTCAGAAAGGATCTTTTGCCCGTAATAATATCACGATGACGCGGTGTTAAAACTTTAAGGGACTGGTACAGGACATGCGCGAGAGCTTGGCTAAAGATGATAATTTTAAAATCGACCGACAGTTTTGAATCCCCTCTGAGCTGAAACTGCAAACTGTGGACGCTGAACGTGGATTTTTGATGAATCAAGATATTTTATATCGTTATGTTCTGATACTTTGATTCACCAAAACTAGTTAAGTCAGTATCGAACTGCTGAACATTGAATTGAAATATAATGCAAGGCATCTATATGATCTTGTGGCTGGAACATTATGGAAGAAGATGGAACATTCAAATCGCGAAAACGATATTATTGGACGTAAAGTACATATCAGTTATATTAAAATGTCCAGAATATTATGTTTCAGGCGCACAAACCAAAAGAAATACTTTGTTTGCTTAGAACTCCAGTCTACTCGCAAGTTGGAAGTCATTGCTATTATTGATTTATTTGCATTTTAAGCGTTGCCTCCAGACACTTGACTCAGTAAACAATGGATATTCGTGAAGGATTGGGAATGGGTTGGGTTGTTGCCTTTCTCAAGCCAGTGCGCCAATGTGCACAACTCTGCATAGGAAAAAGTTTTCGTCTTGGCATGCAAGAGACCAGATTATCCAGAAGTGACCAAACGGAACACCAGTTTACAATCCAGTGCTTCGATTTCCTCACAACCAGATTACAGCTACGCGTTAAAGAAATAAGGGGGTCGAAACTTAAATACCGGTTCCTTCACCCACGAGTCCTAATCCAGTAGAAGAGAAAAAATAGAGACAGCAAAACCTCCGGACTTACCCAATACTCGTCGGGAGCGGTCATTCTAATTGGCATTCCAAGACTTCCGGTCATTCGTTCGCCATAACTGTGAGCACTAGGTCGCATTCCTGCTTACCTACTTTTTCGGAAGGAAGGCTACGAACTGGGCGGGCGATGGTGCAAAAGATTACAAAAGAAAAGCAGTCAGATTTCTGAAATGATAAATTTTAATTTGCAGAAATAACACCCTTCAATTTAAAAACGATTTTGCAAACTATTACCGAAAGGCGAAGAACAGCTCGACAAGATATATGTGTCACTTATTACATTCTATTATTTCTCTTGCGGAGATAAAGTCTGGGTGACTTTACATCCTTATCAGTAATGCAAAGAAGACAAGAAAAACTTCCAGTTCATACTTAAAAGGTGACGGTCCATATTTAATTCTCCTGAAATCTTGCGCTATGTTATGAGCGGATCTTTGCACCAAATCCATCTGGACGATGAGGAGCGAGCACCATGCTTCAGCTTTAACGCACCCCAGGGCCTTGGACACTTCTCCTGCTGGCTCATGGAAGGAAAGGGCCGACCTCGAAAGTTACGGATCACATCAAATACCAAAATACACGAAATGATTTCCACGACCCCATCAACTACTTCCAAACAGCCCGCTTCCAGCAGAACCAAATTTCACATCCCACTCAGCAGGAAATGCTACTTCTACAATAGCTAATTCTGATTCTGGCTCCTCGCCGGGACGTCGTCCAGATCCATGGGGAGATTGTAACCCCGGGACATTTGAACTCTTCCACATATTAGCAGTAAAAAGGGGGCTATCGGAGCTATCATAGACAGAGAACGATCTTTCCAGTAATAGGTTTAAGTTTCGGAACTGTAAGGACATGTGAGCATGCGCTCCGATCCTTTCAATTCTATGTCAACTGTTAGTTCTCTCTAGTTATGTATGTAAATGTGTTTGTTTTGTCCTAATAAACGTGTTTTAATAGCACTAGTGGACTTAAATGAACTGCTACGAACTTTGTCCCTTATCATTTGGCGCCCACCACGTCATAATACAACTTTATTAAGAATAACTGGTACTTATATCATGAACAGCTTTCTTTTTAAGTGAGAATAAGCCACCAATTAGACTGGTCTTTAAGTCCAGATCAACATAGATCATATCCTAATTATAGTTATTACCTGCCTAATCCTAGCTTTCTATACAAAAATATTGCCGTTTATAAAGTAACCCTCACCATGGTTGAAGACTCATCTGTTATACTGCTTTACTGTTAGATAGGTGTACTCAGGTGCTAATATAACTTCCTTATATAAATTTTATTATGGACGCTTTGGGCGTTTCCTTCTTCTACATGAGTAGGCCGTCTAACTTACTTGTTTCGAACTGTTTCGCACTAAGCTTTCTCTAAGATTGCCCTTCTCTCTCACTAAACCTTCTATCCTTTAAAGTATATCTTATTTGCATTTTGGTTTGTTTTCTTCTTGGTATTGGGACATGGAAAAAGTTTTGCCATTAATCGTGGTAGATCAAGAACGTAGGAGTTATGTTAGAAGAACGTGAAGATGTCACATGGTGTGGTAGGTCGTTAAAGAGAAGAATGCCAGCTCAGGTTTCGTCCACGTTACTTGACCATGGTTTCCAAAATTACAGGTTTGCAGCTTGATCGCCGCCCTGTTTATTTGGGCTTTGAAAAGCAACGTTAAACATCAAATGACAATTCGGGGTTTTCACCCACTATAGAAGTATACACACCACGACAGTGGTCTTAAACTGTGTTCCACGAAACACTAGAGTTCCTGATACATACCCCAGAGGTTCCACGAGTCTGTCGCCATCGAAAAAAAAACATTATAAATGTGTATGCAAAAATGGATTCACGTTCTCTATATGAAGTTTGCATCCCACAAAATTTAAACTCATTTCATTTAAGAAACTGAAAATTTTATTTCAACGCAATAACTTTATTTTGCAAGTAAGCTTGCTTTATTATAAATATAAATAAAAAGATATTAAAAAAATGTGTTTATTTTTATATTACCTAATAGATTGTAAAAATTTTGTGATTTTACACTCCAGGGTCAAGGAAGAGATAATTGTATATGCGTTAGTACAATGTCGTGCAAAAACTAAATAGTTTTCCAATGGAAGAAGTGCACTTTTTGACATTTTAACGACGTCTCTCGCGTCTTTTACTATATAAACTCCTATCATTTCTTTGGCAGCCACGATTAATGGCAAAAACTTTTTCCAAGCAATACCAAAAGCGGATCAAATATATAGAAATAGGAATATACTTTAAGGATAGGAAGCTTTGATGATAAGATATAGCGCGTGGTTTAGAATGAAGCTTAGTGTGGAATCTTTCAGATCCAGGGTTTATGGCGTTCAATGGCTTGGAAAATAGAAGTCTATTAAGTTTGGAATCGTCTGTATAAAATTAGATTATAGATATCTATTATGGGTAGGAAGATCTACCAAAAGGTAATATTTGATATAAGTAATTAGATGAATCAGTTTTATTTGTTATAATTAGATAAAGGATCTAGTTGGCGGATGTGGACTTTATGCATAAGGTTTTGAGGTAGATTGTTAACTCTCCTTTTAAATAAGTTGTCAGATAGAATTAAGTAATATAGAAGTTGTCATGTAAAGTTGTATTAGGAAGAATTCTATGTCTCATCATTTGATAATCCCACCTCAGCTTACGCGGAACCGGAACGACTGGTAAATACAGGATGGCATGTCACAATATTGAACAGGGACTTTCGAACCACAGATCCCAAATTATGTGGAAGTGAAAATCCACAAAACACGGACTTGCGCGAACTTTTGGAATCTTATCTAAATTCGAAGAGATATTCTTGCAAATTAAAAAGAGGTTATCAGAACGATAATATATAGAAGACGAGGTCAAAATGCGCATATAGGACGGCCCCTAATTTTTGATGCTAATAGGTAAGAAACTGGAGAATTCAGGGAAGTAAGGCCGAAGACCAAAATAACGAAGTAAAGAAATGAGATTTTACGAGAATAGCCGTCAAAAGTAATATAGAGGGTTCCGAGAATAGGTTCAGAACAATAATCAGAGAGATTAAACAACCAGGGGTTCTCATTTTCGAAAATAGGCAGAAATGATAATTTAACGGAGGACGTAAAATAGAGGGAGTTCGAGTAAAGGAACATAATCCAGACGTACCGGACGCAAGGGGACGATTAAATGTTGTGCAGGTTAAGATGTCAACTCAGAGGGGTGTCGACAAGAGACAATTGGGCTGCTCCCGATATGCTTGTATCACCCGTAGAACTTCCCCACGTTCGCTATTTTGATAAATAACATTTTTATTTTGGGAAGAACGCTATAGGACCACGGACAGATAAGATCGTTTATATCGGAAGAAGTATATAAGGTATGTTTACCATAACAAAGCAAATAAAAATCGCGAGCCCAGGTAAGCCAACAGCACAGGGTGCGAAATGCCAAAGCTATGGGGATCGTAGAATTGAATATTCACTTATCAGACAATTCGAAAGAAATTGAATGCATTTCGTATTAGCTGACAGATTTAGAATACCCATGTAATTCTAGAGGCATCGATTTCATAAGTGCGTCAAGAATCGTATTAGATTTTTGATCAAAAATCGTTGAAAATTCAGATTCTCAAATAAATAAGGTGGTTGAACAAAGAGGGAAAAGTTAGGGATAGATTTATCACAAAGACAAAATTGGGGGTAGAAAAGCAAAAACTACAAATTTATTTGAAGTTTTAAAAGAGGTTATTTTCAGACAGGCCGGGTCTTATAAGCAATGTATACTGCATAGAATTGAAGGCGGGGGTGATATTAATGGCCCAGTAGCTTCAGGCCATATAGGTATGACCGCGCTAAACTAAGCAATAATAGATTTTCACATACAAAAAATGTACGAGAAGCAGTTGTTTCCAATTCGAATCCCCATACGCGTCACACCCTGTTGTGACATGCGAAAAATAATGGGTTACCCCGGATGATCGGAAGCATAACAGGTTGCAGTGGAGCTATAGAAGGATAAATTCAAGTATGCAAGAATTATCCGCGATACCCTTTACCGTTTGGTAGATGATTTATTAACGAACACCATATACCAACAATAATCTCTCTTGATCTAAGAAGTGGGTACTTTCAAATGGCGGTAACCCCTAGTGATGTATGGAACCGCATTTTGTAGTAAAAAGTGGCACTTATGCTTTCAAGCGGATGCCATTCGGTTTTATCAGGGTAGCTCAGGACAAAGGCAATTGACGCTAATCCTAAAACCGGTGATGGGAATTTGTGAGGTGTTTATATGGACGACGTTATTATAACGTCTCCATCATTCACTCACCATGTTGAGCATTCAAGGGGAAAGTTTTTCGTTTGTTAAAGGATGCAGGTTGACATTAAATAAGGAAAAGTGTAAATTTGGGTGCGATGAATTTAAATATTTGGATTTGCTAGTAAAGAAGGAATTAAAACAGATGAGACTAATAAGGTTGAGAGCTACTTAAAGAGAGATGAAACCTTCCCGTAACTCAAAAGAGGTGTCCAAGTTTTTTAGATAATGTCCCAGTGTTGCAAAATTTATTATTAAAAAATTATGCGGATATTTGAACTTCACTTTATAATCTTAAACGAACATTTAAAAATTTGTCTGGTCAATGAAGCACAAGGCATTCAGAAAGAGGTCAAGGAGGCGATACCAGCGCCAGATTTAATTAAACAAACTTTCAGGAGCCATTCGAGGAGTTATTTACAGATGCCAGTTCGGTGGACTTGCAAGACAGTACTTAACCAGCAAAACAGACCAAGTGATGACTGCGTACGTTTGAACAGCGCGGGGAATTACATACGGTAACCGAGAAAGGAATTTGATCTAGCAGTAGTATGGGCGTTGAACAAATTTAGAACTTTGTATTTGGAATATTACCCATTAAGGTTATAACAGTCACGCCGCCTTAACACGCCTAACACATGGCAAAATTTGTCGAGATAGGATGATTAGATGGGCACTCAGGATTGTAGAATTCAATATAGGAATGGGAACAAGACCGAGAACTCAAAATGCAGTGGCTGACGAGCATTCTTTCAAGGAATCCCGTGAAAAGGAAGTATAATTGGGCTGTGGGATGAGCATTGTGCCACTTAAATCAGTTTAGTAGCGACTGAAATTAATTATATAGAGGAACAAGAAAAATAGGCCGAGGTAAGGTCATATCTATAGATATTTAGAAAAGCGGAAGATAACTCGGTTAATGCAACGAAATTAATATGAGTGGTCCCACGATTTCCGTTTAATTTGAAGGTTGTTGTACATGCGGAAACGCAGCGTCATTGGGTGAAATAAGTATACCGGTACCAAAAATCCTTAAAGAGATAGAGATGGCAAATTTCATGACAAGCCAATTGCTGGACGCCCAGGCGAGATTTAAAACGTATCAAATTCGGGACGTTTGTATTTCCCGTACGGGAACTTCATTGCAGTCAATATGTCTCTACATGCCATATGTGCCAAGTTAATAACTATAAAACGTTACCGCTGGAGTCAGTTAAATCGCGGAATTATATGAATTATCCGAATGAATGGTAGGCGTTAATTTATTTAGGCCGTATCTATATATCGAGAATAAAAGACGCGCGCCGCTATGGGCTTTAAGTAATAACCGATCAGTTTCGAAACCGTGGGCTTGGAGAATTATGCCTCTTAAAAAGGCCTCATCTCGTACAATGACGGACATTTTTTTGATAATTTTATATCGCGTTATGGGCTCAATAAAATTAATAAGTGATAATAGTCCCCAATTTATAACAGATTTTTGAGCATAAGTGAAAGATTAGGCATAAGGCATGTGAAGACTGTTTATATCGACCACAAGCAAATCCGGACTGAAAAGTTGACTGAGATGGTGCAAAATGATTGCAAATTATGTTAATGATCAACACGATGCAGGATGGGTGCCGCGTGAGTTTGCTTACGCGCTATTCGTACGGCGGGTGGAATGAATGCGGAAGAAACATAACTGGTATGTACTGGGTCGAAAATTACGGTTTATTTCCATGCGTTATGATATGAAGGGTTCAAATTCAAATTCAAGAAATATAAGAGAAAAGACTTTGGAAGACTTCGAATAAGTACAAAATTAAACAGGAAGGTGGGAAAAATATTATAATAGACGTAGAAAAGACGCAAAAATAAGGTAAATGATTGGGTCTTGTGTAAAGCTTACACCTTCTTGGGGACTTCAGCAGCTAACAAAGAGTATGTGCTAGAATTTGAAACTAAAAAATTTGAGGACCTTATAGGTAATAGAAGTTAAAACAAGCGTAACATTCATTGCCATATAAGGATCGGTGGACCTTAATGATTATCGGGAACTGGATGCGGATGAGACAGACAAATAGTATAAAGATCAAGTCGAACTCGTACTTCGGAAAGTTTATAAAATTAAATGAGTCTTAATACAGGAAAAAGAAGGTATATTGCGGTGAAACGCGTAAGTTAGAGGCAAAAGGGATTGGTAACCATCAAATCAGTATAAAATACAGAAGGACCCGTATAAAAGCAAATCACTGGACAGATCGCTTCTAGTTCATTTGGGAATGAAAATAAAAGCAAAAGGATAAGGAATAATAGGGGTATTAAAAGATCAGTTTTGTCAGGGGGCAAGTGGACCACAAAAAAAGTGGCAAAGAAAGGGACACAATAATATAAAAAAAACGACAAATGTCATCCAGTACTATTTCTAGAAGCAGGAAAAAGAACAGAAGAGAATACAGAGTTCCAGATGAATCAAACTACAATCTAAGGCCACGAGGAGAACAGAAGAACCCCGACCAGCCAAGGAGACAACAGAAAGTCAGGAAAGGACGACAAGGAGATTACAAGCCCTACAACAAGCAAAACAAGAAATTCCAGTACAACCGAGGAAAGAAGAGTGGTAGCACCTCATCGTTGGATGTTAGGGTTTGGGGAGAACCCTATAAAAATCAGGTTGTTTGTTTTTCATTTTATGATCTTCCAACAAGTGGTCGGAAAATTATTGCAAAAAGGGAAGTTCGGGCTGTGCTTAAAAGTTATAAGCCAAGTCAAACACTACAATGAGTTTTTTTAAATTTTGGAACTTTTGACTTGTTAAAAATTTTTTTCTGGAGAAAACATTTGTAATCACACATTTGTTTGCTTCGATGTATGACTTCGTGAGATGCGAAAATTCCTTTGGTTATTTGTTATAATAGTTTATTAAAAAAATGTTTGTAATTGTATAATATGTATATATATATGTTGTTGTATTGTTACGTATTATGAGGCATCTGGTTCAGGGAAACGCGGCGTAGTCAGGGCACTAACAATATTAACAGCGATGCGCGGCTCATTGGAAGTTTTATGGAACTAGATGCGGGATGGAAATGAAAGTTTATTGTGATATACAAATAATATATAATGAATAATTGTGAAATTGATTGATATTATGGAAATAGAGACTCAAAAGTTTTCATTTCAGGAGACGACCCTGAAAATCCTGAAAATTATGAAAATTATAACTTCAACAAAAAGGGGGGAGCGGAAGTTCCAGCTCCATACCCAGTGTTAGATCAAAGGTTGGGTCTGCGCACCCAGAATATTTTTAGAAAATTTAAGTGTATAGTTATTTAAGTAATTGGATGTTAAAAAGTGAGATGGGCATAAATTAAACAGTATTATTAATGTTGGCCTAGTTTTTGGGAGTAAAATTTATTGTCACGAGTTTAAATTTAAATTGAATATTAAATTTAATTCTAAGATGATAATGAAAATTAAAGTCAAGATAAATTTTGGGAAATTATAAAAGTTAAAATGAGGATTTAAGATTAAAATTTAAATAAAACTCAAGCGAAGAAATTTAGAAATTTTAGACACGTAATTTTTTAAAGGGGCATTGAGAACCCTTAAGTAAATCACGTTTTTTCTTCTTGAGGGGTGTACGTCTCTCGCGTGTTTCTGCAAACATAACTACTATGTTCTTTGACGCCACGATTAATGGCAAAACTTTTCCCAACCCAATCCCAAAGAAGAGAAACGGATCAAATATGTAAATGAGATATACTTTAAAAGGATAGAAGCTTTGATGATAAGATATAGCGCGGCAAGTTTAGAATACTAGTGGGAATCTTTCAGATCAAGGGAGTAGCAGTCCGATAGCTTGGGAAGAAATAGAAGTCTAATATAAAGAAGTTGGAATCGCCCGTATATAAAGTGAATTTATAGATATCTCTTAATAGGTGAAGGAAGGAGATCTGCAAAAGGTAATATTTGATATAAGTAATTAGATGAATCGGTTTATTTATTATAATTAAGATAAAGGATCTAGTTGCGTGATCTGACTTAAATACAAGGTTTAATTGGGTGTTAACTCTCACTTTAAATAAAGTTGTCAAATTAGAATTAAGTAATATAAGTTATTCTTAATAAAAGTTGTATTAAGAATACTATGTTATCATTTTGATAATCCCCCACCTCTAGCTTACGGGGAACGGAACGACATAGTCATCACAGGATGGCTATGTCACAACTTTTGGGGGGAAAACACCTACACAATAAGGGAGAGGTAACGACTTATCGACCTTTCAACAGATTTGATGTCCAAACTTTAAATTTAAGCAAGAAAAGCTCCTAAATCTTTTGTTGCAAATTCATACAAAATACTCAGTATTCCTCTAAACATTTTAATCCCATTGAGAACAATGTGTACAAGTGAAAAATATTTCTTGGTATAAGTGGCTACAAAAACAAAGTATAGGAATAAATTAAGCTCAGAAAATGTAATGCGATTACAGTTAATTTCAATGGGCTTAGACTTCGATGGTTTGTGTGAAAAAATCAAGTACATATTCTAGTTACTAAACATAATGAATGAGTGGGTGAAACCTGGATCACAGATTAATATTATTAATTAATAAATTATATTAAAAATAGATTAAATTTTTAATAATCGATGCAATACTTTTTTTTAATTACCTTTACAAAAAAGTATGTGTGGAATAGTGTTCGACAAAAATACTTTCTAGTTTTAGGGGCTTCACAAAAAGACCTTCTAGTTCTAGGGGCTTCACAAAAAGACCTAGTTCTATGGCAGTGGTGTCCAACCCGTGGCACGGTGCAGTTGTAACAGGGGCACGCAAAGACATACTGAAAAATTAAAAGAAATTAAATGTATAATAATAAATAATTTTCTACAATTTTATTGAAGTGGGGTTGTCTCAGACAAAAGTCTCAAAATTTGGATCAAAATATGTTTGTGTGAATAAACGCTTTCTGCTATGAACATAATATAATTATTATTCATACAGCTAGCTGATGTGTGTGCACCTATAATAACCTAATTTTGTTAGCATCTGCAAAAGTTTATCCTAATATAGATGACTTGGTAAAAAAAAAAAAGAGTAATAAGTATATACTAACTGTTTAATAATTATTTAAAATTAAATGTTTCAAATTACTCGTTTTTATTTTGTACCTAACTTAACTGAATTTAACCTGTAAAAAGTTTATTAACAATAAAACCTAAATTTGCACTTCATCTTATTTTTAAATTTCTTGCATTAAAAAAAATGTGCTATTTGCGTAAAAATTCCATAATAAGCCTATAAGTAATTTTTTTTATTTATTTATTTATTTATTTTTTTACTTTTCTATATTTGTTTAGTGGAAATGTTAAAAACGGCACTCGCGATTATTTTTTTATCAAATCGTGCTACTCTTCTCGAAAAAGTTGGCCACCCCAGTTCATGAAGCTCTGTGAGTATAGAAAAAGTTTGAAGACCACTGTTCCCCAGAGTCATCCCACTATCAGTGCTAAAAATAGTCCCCCCTCCCCCCTATAGCTGTTCTGTTCAAACGATTTCCTTTCTATCGGTCATTCTAAAATTTAAGCAGACTAACAGTCAGCTGATCTCAAGGTCACTTGACCGTTGCCCTTTCCAAAGGATGTCACGGGGAGGGGTTTCTTGACGTAGTTCTAGGGTTACTTTATTTTTAACCCCCACCCCCTTTTTCATGAAAAAAAAAAGCAGAATTAGTGTTTTTGAAGAGATTAAAGTCATTATTCGTGTAGCAAAATATTCTTTTTCATAAAATATAGTATTATTAATGTGTATTTAAGCAGTTTATGTGGTAATTTTATTCTAAAGTAACGTTTTAAAAATTTTGTACGTAGATTGCATACACATGGCGCCATCTGCAGATTTTGTAATAAAGCTTGCCAAATATGGCGTCAGAAAATTCTGGAAGCAAGGATATATGTATTTTTCGTAATTTTAAAATTTTTTAGACTATTTCTGACATTTCTACCTTTCAAGGCGGATTTATATGAGTAATTTACGTTCTCAACAAAAGTTTTACGCCTGAATAATGTGATTTCATTGTGCAAAAGTACCTTAACCATGTCAGTGCATTTGGTAGACCCCCTTAAATCTATTTCACTGCATTTGTTTTATTTGATATTTCCTAGATTACGTAATATGTTTTTTATGGTTCACGTGAATAATATTTGAGACACATATTCCTTTAGATCAATAAAACTTAACTTCATCTTTAAGAAAAATTTCCCTGCACTGTATTTTCTCTCTTGACAGTGTTTTTTTTTTAATTTGTTTTTCAAAATTCTTTCCCAGCTTTGTAGCTAACCACTTATTATTGAAGTCATATAATCGATTCAGATGTTAAGACATATTTTCATCGAATACGCTTGGTTTCATTTGTTTATTTCATTCAGTGAACTTTTCTGTCAACCTGAGAACAAGAATTCGGCACTCAGCTGATTACCCTAACCCTAAGGGCGGAAAAGGCGTGCCGTGGAGAATGTCTTCTTGTTTATTATCTCCTGTAAAAACTGAAAAACAGATATTCGAGGATTCTATGCCAGAGGATGATCCGAACTGTAATTCAGATGTGATAAAAGAAGATTTTAAACAGGAGGATTTTACAAAACCACGCTGGGGTCCAAATCATGCTGGTGCTAAAGAATTAGCAAGTTTATATACTAGAGGTAAATAAAAAAAAATGTCTCCTATTAACTAAAAATTATTATTTTTTTTATATATGAAATGAAATTTATTTCGCTATTTTTCGCATTGACAAAAATCTTTCGACATAAAACATTTATTGCATAGTCATTGTATAAAACATCAACCTTCTCTGATCAAATGTTGTGAGTAGTGAAACCAAAATCAGATTTTCTCTTTAATGATAGAATGGTTACTTTTCCTTTATTTTCATTTCTATTCTAACAGATGTACTTTTTGAACCTAATTGCTGTGATTATTTTTTGGTGTTGAGCTTTATATATGGATATTATGTTAACAATTTCAGTCAAATGTGCTTAATTTTAATATTAAGTTCCCTGCCTGCAAAGGAAGTAAATCATTTATATGTAAAATAAAATTTTTCTTTAGGATTAATAAAATTAACCCAGTTTTGCAAATTGGATTTCCCTACATGCTTCTATTTGAAATGTAAATAATAAAGAACGGATTGAAAAAAGTAAAATGTCAAACAGTTCATATTGGCCTTAGGGACATGTTTATTTTTTTTAAACATTTCTACTTTTTTGACAAGTAAGATTATTCAGCACTTTGAATTATTTCCTTGCTGAAAGAGTTGCATGGAAGAATCTGCAACCCATAAAATGGATATCACAGTTAAAACTAAATAGTTACACAATTCCCAAGAACAATTGAAACAGCCTGTGTCATAAAATAGATGGCATTTAGGATATTACTAGGAAGGGGAAAAAATAATAAGGATGCTGGTGTATTATATTAAAAAACTAAAAATTCTCTTTGTAGTAGACTTTAAAATTACGAATATCTTTTTTAAAGTGTATATCAGAGTTATAATAATTGCAAGTAAAATAACTCCTCTAGCTTGTGATTAAATTTTGTTTTATAAAAAAAACTATGTAATTTTCAATATTTGCACCAAACAAATTTAAAATAAATATTTGTCTCCTTTTTGAAAATTTAGGTAAAATTAGAGATTAGGAATATATGTGTGTGTGTGAAAACAATTTTATTTAGTAATAAAAATAAGCTTCTCAGTCTTCACAAATTCTTCTCAATTTTGAATTTCCTTCTTTTTTTTTACTTTTTAAATAATATATAAATTGAATTAATTATTATAAAATATATAATAGTGTAATTTCCTTACAGATTTGTTTTATTTTTTCTTTTGAGACTTAAATTAATGTTCTGTAACAAAAAATATTTAATATTTTAGAAATTATTATTAGTTTTTTTTAAACTGATTTTCTTAAATGGATTGTATATTTGTTTTAAATTCTGTAAATGAGCTGTAATATTGTACAATTGAAGTTACTGTTCTGATGCTTACAAAATTGGGTATTTTTGTATTATTGCAACAATCACCAACTCTATTAGTAACTTGCTGAGTTGGCAACCCTGATTTCGTATGTGTCGTACATGCTGAACTGGTATTCTTGGGCTTCGTTTCATATAATGTTGCCAATAGGTTGCAATAATATGTAAGTACTCAAAATTTTATCATTCTTGTAGTTGCAGTTTTATAAATGAAAAAGAAAAATATCTGTAAATTTTTTAAAATATTGATTTTTTCTGATCAGTAATATTTGTTTGTAATCTTAGTTTCTTATTTCTTTTCCTTTCAACTTATTTTTAAATTTGTTTTAGAAATATGACTTGGGAATTTCTTCTCCTTGATATGAAAGTAATCTCTTGATTAAGAGCAAATATTTTTTATGTTATTTATTATGTGATTAGATTATTAATATATGAAAAGTATAGAGTAATTTTGAACTAAGGACATTATTTTAATTGATGTCGTTTCATTTTGTAGAAATTTTTTATTTTTATATTAAAAAATCAATTTGCGTTTGTTATGAAATCAAACATTCTTTTACTTGAAAAGGATTTGCCAGTGTTAAAGCTAATCTGAAGCTCTGTTATAGAATGGTTTATGTCTGTAATATAAAATGATTGGTGTGAAGTATTCTACTCATGTAATTTCTAGTGTTAAATCTGTAAAGATTTTGTTGGATCACCTGTACTTCAGTAATACTCTTGAATCCTGCATGGACGATTTTTTTTAACATTATCTATTGGAAAATATCATTTAATGCTGAAGTAGCCCCTTGTCAACTCTTTCTTTTTAAAAAATATTGTAGTATGTGTCCTTGTTACATTTTCCCTGGTTAGTTTATTTAAAAGATCTAAATTTTTAAAGATTAAACAATGCTATGCAAAAATTTGGTGGACAGATTACATAAATTTTACCAATTTGAATTAATTTCATAAATTTAAAATGAACTTAACAGGAATTCTTTTAGTAATTAAGATTATTAAAGGAATAGTTGTATTAAATTTATCTACTTAATTTTATTCAATCTAATGGCTCCCAAAGTTTGTGCAATGGTTCTCAAGGTACCATATTATTTTACAGAAAAGCCTTTGAAAATTGCAAAAATTTTTTATTGAAAAAAAAAATTGTTTCGATTCAGTGGGATAAGATGCAACATCTAAGGAAACATATATTGGTATTAATATATAACTGAAATAAATTATAACATTGTAAATAAATATGAAAAATAAATTAATTTGTAAATAAATATAAACTAATTCTTTAATTATATGAAGAGTAAATTCATTTCAAGGAAGGAAGTACGAAATAAATTCTTTACAGAACTGAAAAGAAAAGAAGTGCGAAATAAATTCTTTACAGAACTGAACTGAGACTTAAAAGTGAGCTGGCGTAGCAGAAGGGTTGCCAGAGGTACGGAAAACTGAACCCGCTTCGTCGAGGCGGACAACCGCCACAACGCACCCGCAATCGCCCACCCAAGTTGTCGTCGAAAAATGCGACCAGAGACCGGGCGTATAATACATCTGCTCCACATTTTTTAATACTAGATGTGGTGTTCTACAGAAATTCTAAATTGTTTTTGTGGTTTTATGAATTTTCTCAGTAATTTGTTTTATAAGTGCTGGCTTCACTTGGTTTTTGCATTGCCATTGCAAGATCATAGATCTTCTTTGTAACTCTTGTATATTTAATAATAGACTGTCTTTAATACTTACATGCTATTGCAACTATGCCAATGATCAAGATAACTCGCCAAGTTGGCAACCATGTGCTTTGTTTCATATAATGTTGCCAATATGGTTGCGATAATACATGAGTATCCCGTTTTTTATAAAATAATAAGCATTATGGGAGGGAAGGTATAGAAAGCACACCTTTAATGAGTGCCGTGATTGCGAAATAGCTAAAATATTTTAAATGTGATGGTTATTTAAATTTTGAAAAATACTTTAATGTGTATGCAAAGTGTTGACACTAGAGTTCACGTGCAAAGTTAATTAAGGTGCCATTTACAAACCAATTTTGGTTGCCAAATCTCGTGTAGCTGATTGGTCATGGTTGCTAACTCATGATAGATATTATTTCTGTTGAGTCATGAGTTTAAGTTCTGATGCCACTAAAGACCTACTGTATAGAAGAGCTGATACTTGTTAAATCTGTCCAAGGATCAAAATCCTCATATTGGTATGGTGTGGAAGTTAAGAGTAGGGTGTTAGCTTGAGTGCCATATTCATCACTTGACTGAAGTTTCAAATTGAGGTTCATTGTCAATAGCTCTTGTGTTTGAAGTGTGACATTAATAAAAAAAAATCAAATCAAGATAAGATTGAAATTATTATATTTTCTTTTTATTTGCATATATGTGGGGGACAATGAAACTAATTTTAAGTTTAATGGAATCTCTCATCAATACCCCACTATGAATTCTTGGGTGTAATGTTGATCCTATGGAGTTTCATACTTTTCTCCTCAAAACTAAATACCGTAAAATCCAGCGTATAACGCACACTTTTAATACAAGAAATAAGATCGAAATTTGCGGGTGCGCATTATACGCCGGGTGTAACAATGACTGCTTTAAAATTAAAAAAAGAGATGAGTTTAAAAAAATTAGGCTTCTTCACATATAGTAATGCAGCTTATTTAAAATAAATGACATACCTTATGATCATAAGGAGTCATAGTTCTAGAAGTAAAATATTTTTTCAAAAACCTGAGATTATACTTCGAATAAATGACTTGAAAAAATGAGAACATTGTTGACGTACATTTAAGATTTCTTCGTAAAAAAGGGGGTGCACGTTATATGGCGAATATATCTAAAAATAAAAAAATACAACTCAAAGTATAGGTGCGCGTTATACGCCGGTGCGTGCTATACGCCGGATTTTACGGTATATATTTTTTAATGTTTATAAAAATATTTATTAAAGATTTAAAAAGTGACATCTACTGTGAAATGATCTTGAAAAATGCTTTCAATAATGGAAGTAAAAGATAAAACCAGGGTAATTTCCCTTTTTGTCAATGCTCTTTCTAATGCATATTCTTTAAAAGTTTTTGACTTCATTTTCTTGCAAGTAATTACAAACCTTTCAATACAAGTTTGATATCATTAGTATGCATTAATAAAGTGCTTACTGGTTAGAGACTGTGGTTTAGTGAATTCTTCTGAGATGTTACATACACAAACGAGTGGTGTACTCTTGACTTAAAAGCTTCACTGTCCCTCTTAAACCATCACATGCTCCTTTTCTATAAGTTGTTGCATAAAAGTGTCATTCAGAAAAATACTGAAGTCATCTTTCTGCAACACATGTATGTTGCAATTGTGTATTTGCTGCAACACATTCATGCTGCAATTTTAATGATGTAGCTCTTTCATCTCTGGAAATGTTTTTTGAAATATAGCTGTCATATACACACTATTTATGCTTTAAATGTTTTTTTAAAAAATATTTTCTAGGAAAATATTAAATTTTTTTTAAAAAAGAATTGCTTTGAAAATAATTTTAAAAAATTTCTTAACTAAACAAATATGAAATACATGAAATTCTGGAGATAGATATATAATTCACCCCTCCCCCTGCATGGAATGTGCCCTGCGTGGAATGTGCAAGAGAATACATGGGATGTGCATATTTATAACATTTGTTTTTAATTGTGATCTTGGGAAATTCCCATGTCCAAATTTTGTTGTGTGTTAAAAAAGATAACAATGTGTGGCTGTTTTTTCAAAAGTTTTTTTGGTACTTACGTATTATCGCCAACTCTATTAATAATTCACCAAGTTGACAACCCCAATTTCCTATGTGTTGCATGTGCTGAATTGGCAACCAGAGGCTTTGTTTCATATAATCTTGCTAATAGGATGCAAAAATACCAAAGGTATCACTTTTTATTGTTGTATTAATTAAAATTTTTAAAATTAAATTTTAAAAGTTAATGTAAGAATAAAATGTGTGAGATTATGTTAAAGCCCGTGACATGCTGAAGGCAGGCTTATTTTTATTTTTTAAATTATTTGTTTCTAAACTGAATCATTTAAATTTATGTACAGCTAACTTGGATCAAAATTGCATTTTTTTGCAGTATCAAGGTTTTACAACTCAAAAAATAGCAACAGAAGGACCATCAGTATTTGAGGTTTCAACTTGTATTCACTCATTAAACAAACAGAAAAAATTATAAGAAAATTGAAAGACATGATGTAAAAAAATTACCCTAAAATCCGGCGTATAACGCACTCCTATACTTTCAAGCTACAATTTTTAGTTTTTAGGTATATGCTTCGTATAACATGCACCCCCTTTTTTTACGAAGAAACCTAAAATGTACGTGAGCAATTCTTTTGTGTTTTGAAGTCATTTATTCGAGGTATTATCCCTGCTTTACAAAAAAATAGTATACCTGTAGAATTACTTGGAGTCTAAATTTTTTCTATGCCCATTTCTTTTTTTTATCTTTAATGCTCTCATTTCTATACCCGGCATTGAACGTGCACCCTTAAATTTCGCTCTTATTTTTTTCTATTCAAAGTGCACATTATACACCAGATTTTACGGTACTTTAAAATTAGTTCATATGACCTTATATATTATTTTTCAGTTTTCTGTATTTTAAGGGATGCTAGGTGCACTAGTTTGAAATAGGCTCTCTATTGTGTACTACAATGAATTAATAGAGATTTGTACAAGTTTATGTTGAAGAAATAATGTCCAATATTGAAACAAATTCTTTGTGGCAAAAAATAAATAAACAAGTGTCCTAAATTGGTGCCTAAAGAGAATGATTTTAACAAAAAGTATTGTCCTCCTTCATGCTAAAGCATGCAGAAGGAGATGTTCTTGTTCCTATTAAATTCTTGGGTGAAAATTACTCATTTTTCCTGCTCCAAACTTTTATACGCTTGTCGGAACCAAAAATTTTGAATTTTCTGACATTTCAACCAATTTGCTGTCAATGTTAAATTTTCTGGAACTTATAATTTAACCAAGAATCTAGTTGGAACAGTGTGGTGGTGTGAATTGGCTTCCAGATTAAGTTCTTTGGTATTTTTTGATGGTATTTTAAATCATGAGAGCTCTATTTAAATATTTTAAAGAACAATATGAAATTATCTGCTCAAAATTTAGATATTGGAGGCAAGTTCATTTTTTAACAATATAATGGCATCAAGCATACTGCTCTCAATGTACACCCGCTGGTGTCTGTATAATTATCAACAAATTCTGAAAATACCTCCTAAATCACCTAATTAAGCCCAGTAGAACATATTTGGTGAGAATTTAAAGAAAGAAAACATGGCGTATAAAAACAAAATGTGAAGTAAAAACAATTGCAAAATAGAGGAATATCGATATAGAAATTACGAAAAACTGATGAAACCTATTCCAAGACGTTTAAAAGCTGTTGTGGAGGTTGAAAGAAATACTAAATATTACTACTAAAAAAAGCTACTAAATTAAGAAAGAAACACAATATTTAAAGCTAAATTTAGATTTTTTTAAGTGCACAAGGACTTTTATTGCATAATTTTTTAATAGTTTTTTTATTATTATTTTTCAAAGTAATAGAGCAGGAATAAGAGCAGGTTGCAGATTTATAAAAAAAATTACAGTTCCAATGTATTATTTTTTGTTAGTCAAAACCATTAAATTTTATAAAAAATTGTAAGTGAACAAACACTTTTGATGCATACTGTATGTATTGAATGGCATAATCAAACTATGCTAAGATTTTATTAAGAAATGGTTAGATTTATATAATTTCAATAATTTGTTTTGAGAAGTGATGCACATCCTGATTGCCGCAGGAAAATAATCATATATGGATATTTGAAAGGATTGTGAGATATTGTCATACAATTAGTAATTACTTTATTGCATACACATCTTATTGTGTAATATTTAAAAAAATAAAATTTTGTCATAAAATATTAACTGGCAGTCAAAAATTGTTTTGAGTCTGAAAATTAAGGAATAAGATTGTGAAAAGTTTTTTTTGTTTTTTTGTTATATAAAACAGAGTACTTCTATATCAAACATCAGTAGCATGTTCTTATTTATTCATTTTGTTATGAGAAAAGAAAATGGTTTGAGTAAATGAACCTTAAAAGATAATACAATTCTCAGTGATTACGTATTGCCATTTTTTATGTTTATGTAAGTCTATCCATACATGGTTTAACTTTATAACACTTTGAGTTAAATAGGAATATTTATATTTTTAAACCTCTTGACATATAATGATTCTTGTGATTTGTCATTCCTTTCTCGTGCCAGTGTAGATTTTGATGTCTCAGAAACATTAAGGACTGTCTCATCCAGAACTCTATCTGCTGCAAATCGTACCCCTGCTGAGAATCCAGAACCCTTTTTTTTTCTAATGCTTGAGGTTTTCTCCCTTCTATATGACATATATGACACCAGAAATTCTTACTACTAGAAAAGCAAAAGTGTGCTTCATATCCTATATTATCTATATGTCAAGAGTAGATGAACTGAAAATTTGGTAATTACAGTGATATTTATCTTGAACTGCTGTGGTGTTTTACTGATAGTAACAGATATTTTTTTATCCAGATAAAATAATTTTTGACTCATGTCCTAAGTCATCTCATGTATTTTTCAGGAAAAAGAATTCAGGAAATAATCTCAGTGTTTCTGTGCCTTGCTTTGATGGCAATCAATTTTGCCCATTTAATTTACTTTTTCCAGCCTAGTCAGTGGAGCTCCATCCTCATAGCTGCCTGTGAGTACTCTTTTTTTCGTATTCCTTTCAAATTTTAATTACAGTTTGATACTTTTTATTGGTTTTTTATATTTTAAATTCTGTATTTCATTTTTTAATATTAATTGTCTGATTATTAAACTTAAAAATAAGCTTTCTTTAAAAAAGTCAAAGAAATCTTAGAGATGCAAATTAAAAATCTTGCTTATCAAAGATATTGTGGATACTAATGAAATCTTTTGTGTTTTAAATTCTACTGAACTCTCTCTAAGTGAAATGGAATTATTTAGGCATGAAATGAAGGGAGCTGTATTCCATCATTACATAATAGTGTATAAAAATGAGGTCCAACATTTTATAGCTCTAGTAAAGTATGTTGTAATTTGCCTTTAAACAATGGTTTAAAAATATTGAAATTTCATCTCAATAATCATTTGTCTGTCTTAAGTGGGGAAAAAACAACTGTTTGAATACTGAGGTTTATTTATTTCATCTAAAGGTTTAATTTTAGTTGTTGAAAAATACATTAATTCATTTTGAGATCAAATTTACTAAAGAAACCTTTTTCTTAATACTGTTTCTCACTTAAGATTTTGTATTTGCCTGTGTGATGTTTACTTTGACATTCTTTGAGGAAAGTTGTTTCTAAATATCTTTGTTTCAAAATAAATCAATAATTCAATTAATAATTTTTCTTCTACTTATATTGTTTTCATTTATTTAATATACTTTGACAATAATGTTTCTATTCCATGCAGCTGTCTTCTAAAGATTTTAAAATTTATTTAATATAAGTGTTTTAATAGAATAGTCAGAAGCCAAATAACTACAACCTCTGGCAATAAAGTTCTGTGAACAGTCCATTAACATTAACGTAGATGAAATTCTGACGAAAGTTATTTTTCTGTCCTTCGAAATAGTCAACTCTCATAACTATGCACCACTGAGATCTGCTATATATTTCCTGGAAACTTTGCAAGAAGTCTTCTTTTTGGTATGGAGTTCAAAAGTCTTGTCATCTTTCATTCTATGTTAAGAATATCGTCAATATCATTAACACATTTTTCTCATCCCTAAAATCTTTTGTCTCACGGATTCATGGTTAATCTGCAATTCATCAGCTATCATGCGCACAGTTAATTGACAATCTTTAGTGATAAATTTCCTCACCTTCTCAATGTTTTCATCTGACGAAGGTCGCCACTCTTCCGTTATGTGAGTTGTCAGAAACACTTTCCGTGCTTTTCAAAACTGGGCGGACCACTCATACACACACTTCATTGACAGTGCTTATCATAAAAACGTACCAACATCGCATAAGTTTCTTTTGTTGTTTTTCCAAGCTTAAAACAAAACTTTAAATTGATCTTTTGTTTGTTCATTTTCCTGTTCTCAGTTAAGAACCAATGTATTAAACAAGCCCTTTGTAAAACAAGTCTTTCATGGAACACAAATGAGTCTCAACTGAACAATGGTGGGGGACAGATGGTCAACACCTGCTGCTATGCATGTCACTTCATTCACCGAACTTTATTGTCAGAATTTATACATAAATTTGTAAAAAGAGAAGAGAGAATAGCCATTTATTTGTTGTACAGTTATATAGAAAATAAAAAAATCCACTAATAATTATTTTATTAATATTATATTAAATATTAATATTATTTAAAATATTGGTAACTCCTAGGCACATATATTTACAATTATTATAATGTCAATTTGCTATAAATAATTAATTTTTAAATTATAGTTTAATATTTTTCAACTAACATTTGATCTCTTTTTTAGTAAGAGTTTGATACTTTTTAAATAAATATTTTATAAATTTTAGTATGTGTTTGTAAAGGAAATGTTAAAAATTTAAGTTCCTTGTTAGAAGTTTTTTCTTTTCTTTTTGTGAACGAGAGTTTGAGGTATTAAAATTAGATAGATGTGCTTATCAAAGATTCTCACAGACAAATTTAATTGCCTTGTATGTTTGCACTTGCTTTGTCTATTCACACAGAAATCCAGATTTGTCTAGAAGTGAAGAAAAAAAATTAATGAACTACTAGCATAACACAATTAAATAGCATAAAACATATTAATGTAAATGAACCTTATTTTGTGTGATACTCTAAAAAACAAAGGTAATTTTTGAATGTAGGATCTTTTTTTTTAAAGAAAATGTGGTTCTGATTCTACTTGGAATAATGTATATTGATAATTTAATATTTGCTTTATGAAAAAAAAAAGATTACTAAGTCACACAAGATTGAATGAATGCTGACAGTTTATTTTAAATTAATATTCAAGGTTAAATCAACTGATATTACAGATTAATTATTTTATTTCTCATTATGGTGACATTCTGGGAATAGTGTCTCATTTTTCATCTCTTTAGTTAGAACAGAATACTTATTTTAGTGGTACTGAACTCAAGTGGGAAAACTATTGCTTGGAATCTTTTGTGATAGAACACTGTAGTAATTACAAGTAAGGAAGGAAGTTAAGTATGTGACCTTGAGATGTTAAAGAAGGAAAATGGGCAAAGGTTGCAAATTATTAAAAAAATTTTCAATCTTTAAGGAGATATAAGTTTTTTTTTTTAAATCGTTGTATGTTCTCTGGCTTCATTGTACATTTTCCAACTTTTAGTTACAAGTAATCTGTTCTGATGCTAGTAAAAAGTTATTTTTTACTGATGAATTGTTGATATAGCTCAACTTGAAATCCAGATTAAAGGAATTTATTTTAAAAAATAATTTCATGCATTTTTTTTTTTTTTTCATTTTTAAGATATATTTTGAATTTTGAAATAAAAAAAGCCGTATATGGTTCTCTTATATATTTCAGAATACTTACATGAATTATTTGATGTGTTCAAGGGAAAACGGATAATTTATTATTGTTATACATTATACCATTAATTATGTGAATATTATTTCTACATTAATTTTTAAAAATCTTTAAGGTATTTTTTACTGTCAACTTTTTTCAAATCATCTTAATAATACAAGATAAATAAAACGATTTGCCAAATACATGAAGCATTTTTTGATGTATAATGTATGTTGTAAGAAAACTTAAAATTAGTCCTGTTTGTTCTAATAATTTTTATCAAATAATTTTAATCCAACAAAATCTGCATCAGAGATCACCATCTTTTTTTTTTTTTAAAAAAACCTTTCACACAAACAGCAAAATAAGGATTGTTTATAAAAAAAATAAATGTTATCAAAATCTTATGAACTGAGATAATAGATTAGTTATATCAGTTATTGTGTAACATAAAATTATCATTCAACAATTTTTAAATAGTATTTCTCTGAATTTACTAATGAAAGCATATACAAAATATGGAATTCAACAAAACTAAAAAACAACAACTTATAACAAATATTCAGAAATTTGCTAAAAATATTAACTATAAAAAAATGTTAGTAAAAATGTTAATGCGTTTATTAATGATTTTAAACTTTTTAAGGTGTACACTTTTTAGGTATTTTTGTTTCATTTTAGTTGTTTTTTGAGCCTCTTATTTTATGGCATATTATATTAAAGTGTATCTGCAATATTTCAAATTTATTTTAAGATTTTATGCATTATAATGTGTAATTCTATATTAAATCTTTTATTATTTCAGTATGTGGTGTGATACTTGCAGATTTTTTAAGTGGTTTAGTTCACTGGGGTGCTGATACATGGGGATCTGTGGATGTTCCCATCATTGGAAAAGTAGGGTTTGTTTTTTAAAAAAATTATTTTTGGCAATTTGTTGATTGTTCTGATTACCTAGATATTTGTTCTATTAAATGCAATATGATAAAATTCAATTGTAAAGATAATTGGTCTATTTTGTAATAAATAAATGTCATCCTGAATTTTTATAGTACATCCATTATTTCTAAACAGATTCTTAATATTGTGAGAAATAATTTTCTGTTACATCTTCAGTCAATCCCCAAAATGTGGTGCTGTTAATAACCCTTTTGTAAAGCATTAATTTTCCATTGTCCAGAGGTAAAAATTAAAGTAAACTGTAAGAAGTTATTTTAAAGTTAAACAGACAAAGGTAGCAATTACTTGTTCATGAAACATGCTGGATGAATAATTGCAATCTGTCTCTATAAATTTTAATCTGTATCTATTAACAGTCATATTTTTCTTGTTGGAGGAATAAGTTGCTGTCAGTTTCGTGACATTTGATTTAGAATAGTATTCCTATTCCTTAACATTCATTGCAGGTATTGTTCTGTATATAACATTTTATCACTTGAGGAATGAAAGTTAAAAAAGATATTTCTCCGTAGAAGTAAATTACGTATGGAATCTCACTTACTGTTATTATATACAAAATAAAATTTTAGAATACTTTATTAAATTTTTGGGATTTTTTTTTTTTTAACATTAATTCATACTTATTAGTGAACTGTTGTTGCTAAAATGGTCTTTTCTTTTGGCAGGCTTTCATTCGTCCTTTTCGCGAACATCACATCGATCCAACTGCCATCACAAGGCATGATTTTATCGAAACAAATGGTGATAATTTTATGGTGCCCATCCCTTTTTTAGCATACATGGCCTATCAATTCCTTAGCTATCCTGTAGAGAAAATTTTTCATATTTATCATTGGAATTGCTTTGTCTTCCTTCTTGGCATATTCATAGCCATGACAAATCAGGTAAATATTTCTTCTTCTATTGCTTTTTTTTATAATTCCATCATTAAACAGAAAAATTTGTATTGCTTCCATGTATTATTATATAAACCTTTTGACAAAAACCTTGAAACATTATATGAAATTATGAATTGTAGGTATTCTGTGGTGTATAAGATAAATGCATTTGTAGAAATAATTTCATTAAAAATTATAGTTTGACAAAAAAAAACACAAGAATTATTTCTTTGTGAAATATGTAGCGGAGATTTAGTATATATTTTTTCCTTTTCAAAACTTAAATTCTCACTTAAATTTTGAACATGTAATGATTTTTATTTCTACTCATAAAGTTTCAGAATTAAGTAGAATGAAAAATTAAGGATTAAACAAATTTTATTTAAAAAAATTTATTAAAAAATATTTTTCCTTTAATATTAATGTAAGTTTTCCGTACTTTCCCCTTTTTTTATAAAAAAAAATTTTTTTTTTTCTTATTATCTGTACCATTTTTCAACGATTGACATAAAAGGAAAGAATTAAATTTACTTTCAGATAAGCTCTTCATTGTGCTCATATTCATATAATGTGAAAAATGAGACTATCATGAGCATTGGTAATTTATATTTCTAAAACCATAAATAATACTGAAAAGGTAATTTATAATCCCATAATTTTGAACTGAAAAATAATAGTGGTCCCTTTTTTTATGACCAGAAGTAATGAGTTTGTAATTAGCTCTTAAATTATTAAACTGTAATTAGCTTTTAGCATTAGTGCCTTTTTAACACAAAACATCATTCAACTGTAATTTTTTGTTACATGTAGATGGATGAAATGTTATGAAAGAACATTTTACATCATTCAGAGTCTTAAGATAAATCATTGTTTCATTATTAACATCAAATAAAAAGACTAAATCATCCTTTTGTACTGCAATTAATTTAATATGAAATATTAATTTTATATCTGTCATTTTTAATTTAGCATTTCAAAAGCAGTTTCAGAGCTGTGTTTGAAAAAATATTGTCTGTTCAATGTTGTAGGCAGTAATTTTCTTGGACACTTTCCAAAATTCATCCATTAAAGTGAAAGAGCTTCAGTACTTTTATTAAATATTGAAGTGCATGCTGGACACCTTTCAAAATCATTATCTGGTGCAACTTCATATGTATTACACTTTTTTATGATTAAATTTTCTTTTAAGAATAACTGTTTTTAGGTTGAAAAAAATAAAGATATCATAAGATTGTGGCTTCAAGAAAATATTCCTTAATTCTCTACTTATAACAGAAAAAATTTCACTGGAGGCTACTAATCTTATTCCCAATTTGTGTATTATGAGTTTAAAAAAGGAGTTTAAAAATTTTGATTAATGAATTCTATGTATAGAGATCACATTTATTAAATTGTATTCTTAATCAAACCCTGAATATAATCTCTAAGAATATATTATTTCTAAAAGGAGAATAATTTTGAAAAAAGAGGAATTTTAAATTGATGGTAACTTTTTATTTATCCATTCAGGTTAGTTGATTATTTCAACAAATAATGGCATAGCCTTAGTTTAATGTGAGTCTGATTAATTAAGAAAAATTAACATTGACATATTTACTGTTTTAAATTATTTCTGAAAGAGAGATATTTATGTTCTAGTATTAGAGTGTTTTCAAATCCTGATTCATTCCAAATAAAATGATTTGGTTTGCATATCTGAGAAATTTTATTTCTTTAATTTTACTGTTTTGTAAAAGAGTGTATGTAAATAATATAAAATATTTTTTCATACTTTTAAGGTATTACTATTAATAAGCTTGGTTATTTGAATTTAAAAAATACTTAAATAAGGAATTTACTAATTTCATTTCATAGTCTTAAAAACATGAAAGCTTAGTTTAATACAATTAAAATAAATATGTAACTAATTTTTTTAAAATTTATTTACTGTTGTGAAAGCAGTATTTCAGAATATAAAATTCATTTTATTTCATATGCTTTTAAAAAAAATCACTGAAGCACTTATTTCATGAAATGAGACATTTATAAAAATTAAAAGTTCTGAAGATTATATTTGATCCTTAAAATATTCCTTACAATTATATTGTTAACTTTATTTGATGTCTAGATTTAAAAAAGAATAACCATACTTTTGAATACAGTTTGCCTTAAAGAAATCTTTCTCGAACTCTAATCTAGACTCATTGAGATAAACTTTGTATTATCTTTTGCATTTTTATAAATATCTCATAAAGTATTTCTGTCAGCATATTTAATTTGATAAGCTAAATATCATTTCTATCATCAGACCACAAGATTAAAATGAAGTATTTTAAGTAATTTGGTCTTTGACCTTATCAAAAACTGATTATACTTTGAAGAATTAAATTTTTTAAAAATTACTATCTAAGGGTTATTGACTTGACTCAATTGGAGCAAGTAAAAAGAACAATGTTATTTATTAATTTTTTTAATATATATTTTCATTACATTTTTGGAATACAGTATTGTACTTTAGAACAAAATGTTAATAAATGATTAAAAGATAAATAAAACTAAACCATTTCTTCTCAATGAAATAATAATATTAAAAATGTTTGTATTTGATTTTCTTTTTATTTCCTTGTGTAGAGAAGCAAGAATTATTCTTTTCTCGGTAAATTAGAAAATATTTAAAATAAGTATCTGAATATAATAGTTGTAATTTAAATAAATTATATTTTTGTATGAACAAAAAAATAGAAATGAATAATGAAAATTTTTTATTAAAGATAACTTTATAACAAAATGCATACTTTTTTAAAACTAGGTATCGATCATTATTCCATAAATGAAAAAGTAAAGTAGATATAAGTTACTCATTATTAAAAGTATTTTGTAGTATTTTTTTTTTTTTTTTTGAATGTAAGGCTGATTTAGTTACGAAAACTTCTTAAATATATTGCACCTCAAGTTTTTTTTGTGTGATAAAGCGTGATATATATATTTTCTTATTATAGTCATTATACGGTGCGCATCTGTAGTTTTTCCAACTTTTTGTTAAATATTTGATCAAATCTAACAATGTATAGATTAATGCATAGGCATTGTTGTTGTTTCTCTTCCCCGAGATCAGCAGAGCTAGATCAGGTCCATGAGTTCATTCACCCTGAGGAAGTCCAAAACCAATAGGGGATCTTGAACCAAGTCCTGCCTGGTAAGCCCCAAACAAGATAAAATGTGGCCAGGGAAGGCCTGAACAGAAGAACACTTAGGACAAATTTCGAAATGTTTAATGCCATAGACAAAAGTCAATAATGACATCAGATGACCACTAAGGAAACAAGTAAGCGCTGTTTGATCTCCTCTACTGCTGCCCTGGACCAAGGAGCCGCCAGGGTATTTGCTCTGATACCATGGGTGCAGCAGTGGGATCATCCAAATGGCCTTATTCTTTGCTTTATACTTTGAAAACAGTTCCAAATAAGTAAGAGGAACAGCAGGCATTGTAGTTTCGCCAGCACCAGCCCTGGCTAAGCTGTCCGCAATTTCATTCCCAGTAATGTTGACATGAGACGGGATCCACTGGAAGTGGATCTGACGAGAAAGGGAAAGTCTTTTTAGTATCTTGAGGATGTCTGTACCTGTGCAATCCCTCACATTATGCCAATTGGCCAAGTGCTGGATGGCACTTTTACTATCCGAAAAAAACCAGATATCGTGTAGCTGTGGAAGCGACTCAATGGAGTTCAGTCCTTCAAGAATTGCAACAAGCTCAGAACGAAATACCGAGCAAGAGTCCAGATTCTTTCTCTGGATTTTAATTTCCTGGTCCCGAAAACTAATATAGATGCCACTGCCAGAACAGTCACTACCAAGTTTACTGCCATCCGTATACATATGAACAGCATCCTTGGGGACATTATTAATTCTTTCAAGAGCTAACTGTTTCAGATTGCACGGCAATTCCTTTTGTTTGCTAACTTGGATAGAGAGGTCAACATGAAAGTAAACTCCATCAAGACTCTCAGAAGGGTCAATAATCTGAGATAAGCTGTGATGTTCTACAGAACTAGCAACAAGGTGGCCAGAAACAACATGTTCAAATGGACTGCCTCGTTTGAGCCTCTGGTGACTGCTCCATGAACTTAGAAATTTCTATGTACGATTCTGAAAGCCAAGACTGGAGAGCTTGCTGTAGTACTTCACTAAACATTCATTTCTCCTAAGACTTAATGGCTTCAGGTCAGCTTCATAGAGCACAATATCTTTTGGGCAAGAATTGCGAAGGCCTGTAATAATCCTTGCAGTACTGAGTTGAACACGTTCAAGTTTTTGCAAGTTTCGAATCAGAGGAGCAACGAAAGATGGGGAAGCCATATTCCAAAATGGGATGAATGAGGGAAACATAAGTGTTTCTGATAATACCAGCATCAGCACCCCAATCACGACCGGAGATGTACTTTAGGATTTTAATGCGTTTCCTAGCTCTCAATGCAAGGTGTTCCAAATGTCTATTATTCAAAATCTCAGGATCCAATATGAAGCCCAAATACCTAGGGTGTTTCTCTATTTCCAGGGGCTGACTATTCAACAGAATTCTTGGTCAAAAATTGTATAATTTCCTATTAGTTGTGAAGAAACCCACAGTAGATTTTGATGGGCTAAAACTTAATTTGTGGTTTACAGCAAAGCTCCACATGTCAGCCAGAGCCAGATTCACACTCTCCTCTACCTTTTCAGTATCAGAACTGGAACTCCAGAGGACAATATCATCTGCAAAAATTCCAATTTCACAGTCATTAGAAATGACTTTTTCAATTCCTGCAAGAAAAAGCGTAAACAAGGTTGGGCTTAAAGCTGAGCCCTGAGGAACACCTTGACTTATTTTAAAACTATTTTAGGTCGAACTATTGAATCTCACCCTAATGTGCCTATCTCTCAAAAAGTCATAAATCCAGGGCAGCGCTCTACCATGTATACCGAACTTAACATACAATTTAGTAATCAGCTTTTCAGTCAAAGGCATTAGAAAGATCAAGAAAGGCGGCTATAGTGTGGTTTGTAGGTTTCTTGTTTTGGGCGTCTCTGACACTCTGGCTAAAGTAAAGCACCTGGTCAATTGTGCTGTGGCCCTCTCTAAAACCATATTGCTCCTTCGGTAACAGGCTGTGGAAATTTAAATAAAATGTAAGTCTCTTTATAATAATTTTTTCCATAATTTTACATGTTATGGAAGTCAAAGCAATTGGTCTAAAACTCCCAGCAGAAGCAATGTCCTTGCCAGACTTTCTAATGGGTACCACGATCGCTTTTTTCCAATCTCGAGGAAGACGACTCAGCCGCCAGGAGTCATTTAAGAGGTCTAAAAGTCTGTGTTTTCCATGTGGGCCCAAATGACTTATCATTTGACCGTGAATACCATCAGGCCCAGGTGAGGTGTTTAAATTCAAACCTAAAATCGCAGCATCAAGCTCTTGAGCTGAGAAGGCTCTGCTGAAAATAGCCGGACCCACATGAGGATTACTGCGACAGCCATTAACAACATTACTCGCCATAGTCTTCGCATATTTGTCATTGCCAGTAAAGTTCAGATTACTTATTAATTGGTAGTGTTCCCCTAAAATATTAGCTGCCTGTTCATCATTCTGAGCCAAGAGTCCATCTGTAGATTGAATAGTGTTGCACTTTTCAAATTGGGGTTGTGCCTTACTAATGCCCTTCACCAGTTTTCACAACTTATTGTTGGATGATCTTGAATCCAGACTAGAACAGAGTTCATTCCACCTGTCTCTCTTGATCTGTGCATACAACTTTTTAAATAGTGCATTCACTCTGTTTAGTTTGATTCTATTGGTGTCACTATGGTCAGAATCCAGATCCTTTAGTATTTGTCTTCTCTCTGCAATTAACGGCTGGAGAACAGGCATTTTACTAGTTAAGTAAGGCCTCTTCTAAATTTGCCCCTAGGAATGGACTGGCCAGCAGCACAGTAAATGGTTTGTGTTCGTTTAAAAGACAGCCAGTCTATCTCTAGGATAACAGTGTGGGGTTCCGCACATATCAGTTTTTCAGCTCGATCATTGTAAGCTTGCCAGTCGACACGCTTAAAGTTCCAGCATCTGTTACTGATCTTATAAGTAGTTTGCCTCTTATTCAGTTCAAATAGGATTGGAAGGTGATCACTTCCTATGTTCTCAAGTATAGGCATTGTTATATTAAGTAAACAATGTACTTGTTTTGATAATTGTGATTTGATAAGTTAAAATGTTTTTGAAACAAGTAATATAAAAAAAAAATTTTAAGTAAATTCCTACTTAGATCAACAAAGAAAAATTTTATTTTAGCTACTTTTTATTAAGTAGTTACAATTAATATAAATATGTATATACATATGATAGAATCACAACATTAAGTGGTAATTAAATTTTTATTAATTATCAATAAAGTATCGTATTGTCAACCAAAACAATCATATATATAAAATTTCAGTTCAACTGAATGCTTTTAAAACGTGAGAAAAAAACCTTTTCAAGTTTTGACACAAGTCGCCAAAATGGTGGCTAAATCGTCAAAAATGATGTCAATGTGGCTGTATTTGTAATTCTTTAAATAATTAGTTTTAATCAATTATTTTTTATTAATTATAATTAAATTACTGTATTGTCATCCAAAATAATCATGTATATAAAATTTCAGCTCAATTGAGCACTTTAAAATGTATTTTATTAACTATTGAAAATTCTACCAAGATAAATAAATAAATATATAGAAAGTGTGAGCTAATAGTAGGAATTGAAAAACAAGAGAAGAATGAAAGTTTACTGTACCATGTAACTATAAAATTTAATTAAAACACAATGTTATAATTATGTTAACACAATGGAATGAAAATAGTTTCACTAAAACATTTACATAAAAACAATTAATAGCAAATACATTTCAACTGAAGTGATAATCATTGAAGGATATATTTTACTTTAAATGTATAAAGAATGTTATATATATATAAAAAAAGCAATTTGATTGTATTAATGCATCCCAAAAAGGGAAGGATATGCATCTCATGACGTATATCATGCAACATGCATTTGGCACAATGGTCGATATGATATTACCCATCATTCAAAAACTCCAAAGCTTGTCACAAATTTGTAATCGAATAACAGTTGCTTAAAATTGGATTGTTTCTTAAAGGACAGTGTTCAGTCAAATGTAATCAGGTCTGAAGTACTGTTTATATCATCAGATTCTTTTTAAACATAATGTTCCATTTGGTTCATGCCAGTCTTCTTCTTCAGGTAACTAGGTCCTTATAAAGCATCTAATGACAGCCATTATATTGTCTACAAATTATATCCCATTGTTGTCGCTTACTTTGATCCTGTTAAATGTGTAATTCAAAGTTTATGTGGTTTTTGGAATTTTAAATTTGATTGTGGATTTCATTGAATGAATCAAAAGATTTTGGGTACCTTTTGAACATTTAGTTTCATTTATGGAAGATAATTTGGGAGTGATGCAAGAGAAAAAATTAGGTTTTTTCCTATTTTAAAAAATGGGAGGTTGCTTATGCCATTGTGAATAAATTCAGCATCTGAAAAAAATTCCTGCTAATTTTTCTTTAAAAGTTGATGAGATACTTATTGATATATTCTCCTGTCAATGCTTATCCCATGGGTGGCCAACCTTTTTGGGAAGAGTGCCACTTTCTAATAAAAAATAATTATGGGTGGAATATCCAACAAAAAAATATAAAATGATGAAAAAAAATTTACTTATAAGGTCATTACAGGATTTTTACGTAAATAACACATTTTTAATGCAAATCTTAGTGGAAATTTAAGCATAATATAACAAGTAAGAGAAAACTAGAGAAATATATTCAGTCAGTTAAGCAAGTTTTAAAATTAAAATGAGTAACTTGAAATATTTAGATTGAAATAATATTTAAATATTATTTAATGTGACTTTTTAATTTTAAGTTTTTTTTACCAAGTATATTAGAACTGAGTGGTTAGTGCATCGCGCTTCCACACCAGTGGTCCGAGGTTCAAACTCTGGGCGGGGTAAGGTCGACTCAGCCTTTCATTCCTTCAGTGGGTCGATAAATGAGTACCAAGCTTGCTTGGGAACTTAACACTGGAGGTTTCACGTTAGACTGAGACCAGCTGCACCTCAGGGCCCAAGGTCACGTATACTGAGTTGGGCACAGTAGGCCTTGGCCCTCATGGGCTGTTGCACAACTGAGTTAAGTTATATTAGGACTAGCTCTCGAAGACGCTGACAAAATTGGGTAGTTTGATGTGTATATTAGGTAGTTTTGAACAATATTGTGAATTAATTTTCATAATAGAAAACTTTTATTCATGAATATATGCTGACCCAAATTTTAAGGCTTTTTTTTTCTTGTCTTAAACAGCTGCATTTCAATTAAATTGGAAAAACAATTATTATTATCTTAACAATTTTTTACAAATTTTCCTGCAAGTCTTCCTGTGCCATTATTACAACTCCTTGGTGCCACAATATGACATGCATGCCACAGGTTGGCCACCCCTGGTTTGCGCTATAAAGACATTTAAATACTCATTGATTATGGCTTGGTCCTAATCTTGACCTTGAATTCTAACTTGGTTGCTGAATTCTGTTTGTAAAATTTTTTTTATATAAGTGTAATCTAAAAATTTAATAATTCCTTTGTATTTTGTAGGAAAGCATATTAACTCTAAAGTCCTTACTTTTTCTGCATGCTACTATGTATTTATGCCTTTAAATTTACCTTAGTGTGTATGGGTTTCCATAAATCAAGTTGATATGAAAGAGTCCCCTACTTTTTGATAAAAGTATCTTTATTCTGAAATTTTCCTCTTATTATTATAAAAACATTTTTATATTACTTTGTTTTATTAAATTTAAAATTTTATCCTTTAATTGTAAGAATTTGCTTGAATTTGTCAATCCTGCTTGTTTTTTTACACTTTGTCATTTTCAAAAGTTGACTATTTAACCCTCCAAGCAGTCTGCACGTAAAATTCTGTTATTCCAGAGATGCTTTTTCTGCCTTCAAGCAAGATTCCCAAAATCGGCCGAGCCGCATTCTTAAAAATACGGCTCAACTGCTTTTGAGAACCCCACCTGAAAGCAAAAAAATATGTGCAGTGTATTTTTGAAGCATCTCCAGAATGGCAAGACTTTAAGTGCAGATCACTTAGAGGGTTAAGAAAGTGTCTGATATGCTTTTTAAAAATGAATCTGCGTGAGATGAACTTGGCCATGATATCTGAGTAGTAATAATCATGAACTTGTGGTTGTCATTTTCAAGTCATGGATTTGAGTTCTGGTGCCTTTGAAAACCCACTGTGTGGAGGGATGGAAGCACATTTACTCTGTTAAGTTCAATTTTAACAATGGTGTAATATGAAAGTTTGAAAAGTAGAAGAGCTGTCATCCTCGTCCAAAATTACAAGGTCTTTTGCTAATAGTTCTCACATTGTTTTAGAGCACGATAATCAATAATCAAATTCATAATGAACTTAATTGTTATATTGTTTGGGTATATCATGTTTTTAAACTGTTACAAAGTATATTGCGTTCGTAAATAAAAAAAAAGGAGAATGTATAAGAGTTTCAAAATAGACTTGAGACATTGACAGTTGATTGCACTTCTTTCTCTCTCTTTTGTTCATAGTGAACACAGGTTCCTTGAAAAACAGTGCTATTTGTGTAGTAAAAAGCTTTGCATTTTCTTGTGGCTCATATCATTGAGAAACTTGCCACCAAATTTCAGATCTGTTAACAAATGAGTTTTTAAGATATTTAAAGTTTTCCGAGCTATGGTTTTGGTTTCATTTTAAAGCATTTTTCCACTCTTAATTTGAATTAATGAAAAATATTTTTGAGCATAATTGACTCTTTTAGTGTGAAATGTTTTTTAATTCCAATTTTCCCTTACTAAAATCATTTTTGTTTGATTATGTTTAGAGTTTTTTGAATTCTCCTAATTATTTAATTAAAATTGATTTCAAGGCCAATTTTCGCTTTAAGGGGGTCCGGCACATGAATTTTCAAAAAAATTATCAATGCTCATTTTTTTTTATAATTTCTAAAAGTTTACATATTTCTGTTTAAAATGATATATTATATGAGATACTCCTTGTATGATATATATACCCCTTGTATAAGTTTTTGATGAGTGTGAATCCATATGATGTTCAAGTGGAAAAATTAGAGTGTATTGGGCTTATCCCCAAAAGCGTATTGGTACACGTCTTTTGGATCTTAAAAGCAAAACGGAGAAAAAAAGTTAAGTGATGGAAAAAGCCTAAGAGGTCGTAACCGACTCACCGTCATTTTGATATAAAAAATTCAAAGATATTATGGTATGGCTATTAAAAATAATAGCAATGATCTACACAGTATGAAAACTGCTGTTTGGGCTGTTTATTTTCATCTTCTGTCTTCAGACAGAAGATGAAGAGCCCTCAACATGGGCTGTGTCTTGTGATTATAAATGACTGGTGCAAGTTTTTCAAAAGGCAGAAGCTGAACATAACGAAAGGCACTATGATCATAAACAAATGTACCATAATGAATTAAATGAAGCTAAGTTTTAGAGATTTAAGGGATCCTATATGTTATTAAAAAAATATTTACATGGAAAGACCTAAACCACTTAGACCGATAACCTAAATGAGTCAGTTAATAGCACCATATGGTCAGTTATTCCAGGATCTACATTTGTGGAATTAAAAACTCTAAAATTAGGGGTAAATAAGGCTATTGTGCACATTTCAATATGAGAGATAAATAAGGCTATTGTGCAGTTCAATATGAGGGGTAATTAAGGCTA
This sequence comes from Trichonephila inaurata madagascariensis, assembly GCA_019973955.1. Classification (NCBI taxonomy): domain Eukaryota; kingdom Metazoa; phylum Arthropoda; class Arachnida; order Araneae; family Nephilidae; genus Trichonephila; species Trichonephila inaurata. Next base: position 1,401,102 of record BMAV01017523.1, on the reverse strand, counting down.
TTGCGCAGTTCAATACGTCATTTAGCAAAATTAGTGATTTTAAACCATTGTGATATTGAACCAAGTTATAACTGTGTGCTTCAAAAAATTAGATACACGTAGGATTCGTGCAGCCCAAAGAAAGCATCTTGAGATCCCAAAAAGATTCAAAATTGTTGAAAATAATGAAAAAAAAAAAAAAAAAATAGTAGAGTCTTTTGTATAAGCAGAGAGTAAAAAAGAATGCTTAATATGCTTTTAAAAAGTAAAAGTAAATGCTCAAAAAATTACATATTTTTACGTAAAATCCTTTTTTCTCAAAATGTAATATTTTTCACTTTATGTACCTTTTTCTCAAAAACTACTTGTCATATAATCCTCAAATTTTCTGTGAGCTGACTTTTAACTTGTTTACACATTTTAGTGGAGGTAAGTATATATATATATATACCAAACTTTTTTAGATATGACTTTTTTAAACTAAATTTAAGGAAAAAAAATGAACAACTTTAAAAAAATTCATAATTTAATTTTCAACAAAAAGATGAAACCCTTCATTAAAGTCTTATTAATAGTACACTTAACGTACCGTAAAAATTTTATTCATGAGAAGTAAGTAGTTTGAGAAATAAAGGTACATAAACACAGTTTAACATGGGCTCCTATAGATGTGCTGGACCCCCTTAAAAAATAGCTTATAGAATTTAGAAGCTTTACCATTAATTTTTTCCTGTTGAGAAAATGTCATGACCAAAACGTTTTCAGGCTGCTGTGAGAAACAATATTTCGAAGAGGTGGAATACTACTGAAAATAATGTATCTAAAAATCAGTTCTCTGCTGATACTGCAATTAGACTTCCAAATACAAGTATTCTGAATTCAAGTATTGTAGATAATACTGAATATTTCCTTGATGTACCAAACTACATTACACTAAACATATTGTAGTACTATATTATAGTGTTTTAAAGTCGTACAACAAGAGCTAAAACTTCCTAAACTGCCTGATTTAAAACTGAAAACAATTAAATTTTATAAACAAATCTGGCTATTTTTTAGCTTAAGTTAGTATCATTATTTTGTACATAAATTATTTGTTTTTCAAAACTTTTGTGAAAATATTATGTTAAGGATTAAGCTGAAAAAAGTGGCGTCGTAACAAATGTTATCAATATTATGCAAAAATATATTTTGAATTAAAAAAATTATCTTCAGTCATATTTAATTAAAACAATGTTTTAATGTAGAAAATACATTGGAAAATATTTTTAAAAAATAGAGCTTTACAGTCATTATAAGCTTTTGTTTTATGCCTTTTCAAATGTTAAATGCGTTATTCTCACACTTTCAATTTTGAAAGTATAAGTGTATTCTAATCCCTAAGGCTTTTTTCCTGTTCATCATAGATTCTTGAAATTTTTTGTATATACTCTCAAACGTATGTTCTATAAAAGTTAGTAGGGATTTAGGGCTGAGATTTTAAGTTAAATATTCTACTGATAGTAAAGTGAATTAATTTTGACTTTACTTAAGAGATTTTTGATTTTTAATTTGCCGTTGTTAGAAAATCCTTATGAATCTCTTTCGGGACTTAACTGTACACTCACAAAACCATTTCTTACAGTCATTTCTGTCAGTCGTGCAATAGAAAATTGATCTTTTGTTACAGTCGCTTAAATATATCCATGCCTCATTGAGTGTTACCCCAACTTTCCGTTTTTTGGCAGCTAGGTGTTTTTTATATAATTTCCTACAATTTGTTTTTCTTTTAGCAATATGTTTTAAAAGAAAATGAATTTTAGGTTTAAACTTTTTTTTTTTTAAATTTTATGAATGATTTTAATTTCAGTGCCAGAGAGAGAAAACATTCCCAGTTTCGATGCAATGAATCTGAGTCGGCGAATTTTCTATTAAGACCAGAGACTTCACTTTCTTAATAGTTACCTGCATTTGAATAGTCTTAGGATGGTGTTTTGTGGTCATGTTTTCATTTTAACTTTAAACCAGACATTTTTTCCTTTTCAAAATTAATATATTATAAATACCTTTTATTGAAATGCAATAAGCGAGATTCTTACTACACTTAAAATTTGTTGATATTAATATTTCTCAACCTTCAAGTCATATATTATTTTTTGGAGCCATTTTTAAAATCTTTTATTTCACATTCCAATTAAAAAAAACTTTAGCACACAGACGATTATTCTGAAGTTACCTAAGTTTTATCTCAAAATGCAAACAAGAAAATGAATTACAAAATTGTTTCTATAAAGTGTAAACGACCTTCTGTATTAAAAATAATGATCAAATTTTTTTCTTACATTTAGATGATTTGATTTTCATTGAAAGGAATAGGATTTGCTTATTGACTTATTTATAGTTTTCATACTGAATTTTAAAAATTTATTTCTGTCTTACTTGATTAAAACTCTTATCATTAGAATCTGTGCCACCTCATAACTCTTAATTTTTATACTGAACAATGTTCCATTTATTATTATGGTTCAAGTTCTGGTGTCACTAAAAACCCACTAGGTTCACAAGGGCTGATTCGAGTTAAATATATGGAAATTCAAGGGATGGTGTGCCAGCTCAAATGTTGTCCTTGTCACTTAGCTTGGTTCAAAATTAAGTATGCTCCAAAAGCCTTTGTTGCATCTAACTTTAAAATTAATGGAATGTTATTATATACTTAGAAGCCCAGTGGCTGAGTAATAGTGCATCGTGCTTCCACACCACAGGTCCAAGACTCAAACCCCGGGCTGGGCAAGGTCGACTCAGCCTTTCAACCCTTCAGGGGGTTGATAAATGAGTACCACGCTTGCTTGGATCTGAACACTGGGGATTTCACACCAGACTGACCACCTGACCGGAAGATCTGCTCATGCACCTTAGGGCCTAAGATCACATGTACTGAGATAGCATAGTTGGCCTTGGCTCTCATGGTCTGTTGTGCCACTATGTTCAGTTATTATATACTTAACAGTTATTACAAGAAAAAAATATATATTTGTTTTGATAGTGTGTCAAAGAAGAAAATGCCAGGATGTATTTCCATACTTTGAAATTAATTGTTGCAAAAGCAACTTAGATTTTCTCTAGGTATCATAAATAAATAAGCCTTGCTATAATTTGAAATGTTTTTTGTAGATCAGAGTATTAATTTCCTTTTTGCTTTACTAAAATGCTTCTATTATATTTTGTTCAATGAATTTTTTGTTTTGAAAACTAATTTAAATAATTTTCATTAGACATTGGATATAAGAGAAGTTTAATTTACTTCAGGAATAAGTAAAAGAATCTGACATTTATTTATGAAAAAATGTTGAGTAAAAATTGAGAATTTAATTGTATGGTATTCCTGAATTAATAATTTATTTTAGAAGATAAGTTTTTTGATTTTTTTTCCCCATATACAACAAGTTATTAAATAAAAGAATGTTAAATGTGAGAATAAATACCATGACTCTCAATGTTCTTTTGGAATTTTTAGTTGAAAACTTAAAACATGGAGCTTTTTAGTAGAATAAATTTCTCTTTACAGAAAAGATAAATAAAATAAAGGAATTAAGTAACTAATATTTACTTTCAATTGTATAATTTTTAAAGAAAACTTCAATAAAAATTAAATATTCTGAGATTGTATTTCATCTTGTCATACAATGGTTCAACAAGATGATGCTTTGTTAAAGTTTTAATTCATTAAAGATACAAATAATCACTTCTTTTTAATTTGCACTATGAATTTATGACAAGTGAAATCTTTCTATTTCAGATTCACAAATGGTCTCATACCTACTTTGGTATACCTTATTGGGTGACTGTCCTCCAAGATTTTCACATCATCCTGCCCCGACGGCACCACCGCATTCATCATGTGGCACCACACGAGACCTATTTTTGCATCACAACCGGCTGGCTCAATTATCCCCTTGAGAAACTGGGCTTCTGGACCAGCCTGGAGCAGATTATCCAGTCCGTTTTTAGCTGCAAGCCCAGGACTGATGATCTCAAGTGGGCCCAACGGAAAGACTAGCAATCATTGATGTGCCTCTTTTTTATGACACTCTCACTTGTATATAAGTGCGTATTATATATCAATGGCGTGCCATCTTCCCATGCTTTCACCTCAGGTTCACTTGCATGGATATGGTTCCTTTTCACTTTTTTTAAAGCCTTTCCTTTTCTTTTAGCTCAAATTTATTCACAGGCTTTGTCTTGACTATTTCTAATTATTTTAGGACAGAAATTCTCAAATTTGTATGTATACTTTGGAAGCTCTTGAATGATTTCTGAAAATAGGAAAGTTCAAAATATTCTTAAGGCCAAAAAGACCCAAAGCTGAGAATGAAATTTGCAGTGATTAAAAGCCTGTTTTTTTTTACAGAATGTTTCTATTAATAAATAATTGAAAAATAGCAATTGAAGACATATAATTCTTTTTTTTTTTTTTTTTTTTTTTCCCTTCCTCTTTTTGCTCAGATTTTGAACTTTACTTAATTTTATATGAAATAAAATTCAATTTTAGAAAAACTGTTAAATTTTTTTAAGATTTAAAAGGAAATGGAGTGTTGCCTATACATACTTTTGTTTCACTTGCATGGACATGATTCCTTTTCATTTTTTTTTTCAAAACACTGTTGGTTTTTTTGTGTGTGTATGTGTTAAAATGTCCTTTTTTTTAAAAAAAAAAAAGAAATGCAGGTAGGTGACTGTGACTTTTGCATTCTGTGAGGGTCCTTGTCATGCTGAATATTTATTGCCATTTGGCAGGCAATATGAGAAACTTTAAAAATTTTTATTCAGATATATCTTTTATTTTTTCTTTGTATTCTTTTATTGTTATCAAGAGATTAAGTAATAAACAAGTTTGAGAATTTTTGCTCTTAAAATTTTTTTTTTTAAATAGACTTAGGATCTTATTTTTAGTTTGTTACTATTTTTCCGAATAAAAATTAATATATTAATAAATTTCACAATATTGAAGAACTTCTGATATTAACCATATGTAATAAGTCATACACAGGAGATATTAAAGTGCTGTTTTCATACATATTAATAACATGGTAGCAGTTGATATTTTCTGAACATATTTTTCTATGGATATTATTTGAGCTCTGCTTTTGAAAGTAGAATAAGTAAACAAATGTTTTTTTAAAAAATATAATTCCAATGTAAAAATTTTTAATCTATGGATCATTTTATTGTTTTAGCGTTCAATGATATTTTTTATTTTATTTACAATGGTTTATTATTAATCATTTGAATGGAGGATATTTATTTTGCCATCTAAAATGTAAGTCATCATGACAAAACAATATAGAAAAAGTAAAATTAAACAATGAATGTAAATAATAGGTTTTGTTGCTTTATTTTTTGTACTTGTGGTATAAATCAAAATATGTTGATTAGTATTGGAATGAACTGGAATATTATTACTTACAAAATCAGGCTTTTTAGTTCTTTGAGATTGGATTTTTCATTTTCTGTTTATCAATAACTTTGATTAAAAAAATTATCTTTAAAATAATTGGGTTTTATTTAAATGGCTATAATAAAATGGGTTTAAAATAAAGTTTTCTATTTGAAAAATGATTAAAAACTAGAAATTTAATGCACAATAGCTACAATTTTTTTTAATTTTGAAATAAAATTTTGCTTTGGAATTTATCATTATTGGTAACCTGTCAATATACTTGAAAAATATTTAGATTTTTCTGTGTACTAATTTATTTATTTTTCTGTTTTTTAATTTTATTACATATATTTCCCAATATAAGAATACTTATTCTTAGTTTTTTCTTTTTGAGTGTGCATATGTTATATATAAGCTTATACTTAATGGAAATCAATTCTTTGTTTCTAAGTATATTTAAATCTTGATAGTTTTTATTAGACAAAATTATCCGTATCACGCCAATGATATATATGTGTGTATTGTTTCACTTTAATATTTTTTTGTTTTAACAAAAATTTGTCTTGATTATATTGTAATTTAACCATCACTAATAAGTAGTTATTAATTTAATTGTCTTGTAAGTAAGGAACAAGAAATTCTAATTTGGAATTTTTTAAAAATAAATTATTAAAAAGCTTGTAGTAATTGAGTATAACTGAAACAACTCAGTTTGCAGATCTTATGGCTAACATTTTATGCAAAATATTTGGATTACACATTTGATTATTATAAAATTGCTTTAGAATGCAGTTACTTTTCTTAATATTGGAAAGACTTAAAAATTTTCCTAAATCAGAAAATAATGGATTAATATATTCTGTAAGGTAAAATATTTGTGTATTTGAATGATGTTTTAAAAATAGTCACATTATAAATTGAATATAAGGAATCTTAAATGTGTTCCTTACTCCTGACTTTTAAATTGTGACTCTTATGCTGCCCCCTCCCCTTGTGAATTAACCTCTTGACATACAATTAAAACAGAATTAAATGCCTACTTTCTCTACATCTGAGAGCGTTGAGAAGGGGAAACAGATTCTGGGCATCCACCGAATGTCGTGGAGATGCAAGGTGCACAATGGTGCATGAAATGAATGATGTCAAGGGGTTAGTATTGTGTTTTTGATCTTAATTTTTTTTAGGTAGCAGTTTTCCCATTTTATTATTTGCATAATGTGCGTTGGTTAACACCAGCCAAAAGTACTTGAATGCTCTGTGTTAATGAAATTGAAATCTAGTCGATATCTCTGGTTGTGTAGAAAACTTTCCTGTCATTGATAATTGTTTGCACAAATTTTTTTATGGATTTTATAAATTTGTGCTATTTATATATATACATGTATGTTTTATAAAATAGATTTTATTATGAATGTGAAAATCAACAAAATAACAAGTCTTATTTCTTGATGAATGTTGTTCAACAGCTGTCTCTAATTTAATTTTTTAAGTTTTCAAGAGAGTAAATGTTGGAGAATCTGCATAGGAAAGGAAAGAAAAAAAAACAATATTTTAAATGTGAGAGAACCAAAAACTGATTTTATAATTTTTTGTATCCTCAGTGAATAAATACTATAAAACCCTCCAACTGAAGACATGTTTAAAAAGCGCAACATATTGTTTTCAAAGATGGTTTATTTTATTGGAATGTTGAAATTTAATGATCTGAACCCAATGTAAAACTTACAATTGTCTACATTTTGAAACCTAATTACTGTTGAGATTATAAGTTGAATTCACACACACTACTAAAAATGTTTCTGACTCACAAACTTTTGTAACTCCTTTATAATAATATTCCACTTGGTATATCTCACTTGTCTTCCAAGAAGTGTGACATATTAAGAGGTTGCTGTACCTAAAAAACTGTGATGATACATCCTTTTACTCGTAATTAATACATCAAAATTATTTTTAGTTGCTTTTCACCACAATTTTGGCACAACACCTTGCTGCTTGCTTTTTTACATTGCTGTCATTTTTAATGCTTAATATTCTTTAAATATAGTGCCTGATATTTGAAAGCTCATACACAATTAGAGTAGTAAATGGCCTGCGATATATTTGTACTTTTATAAATGAAAAAGTATTCTTTTTGCTTGCAGAGCTTAAAATATCTGCAATCAGAATTAAATCGCTAAGCTAATCACATTGGTTTCTTAAAAGCTTGTATTTTTGTAATTCCAATCTAATGCTCTCAGATTTAAGGCATGTGATATAGAAAAAGATATAAATATTTTTATTTTTAAAATGTGATTATCATTTATTTTAGACCAATAAGAATGCAAAATGTAATTTAAAAAGGAAAGAGAAAAGTCGTGTTTGTTTTTGTTTTAATTTAAAATAATTAATACATTTATTTTTCTCAAATGAAATTTATTAAAAGTCATCTAAAAGTTAAATGAATCATTTAAATTTTCTGAACATAAATTAAAATAAATAATCTTTCTACCCCTCTCCCCTTTTATAAAGTTGTCATAAAAGCATCTTCTCCTTCCATTGACTGATTGTATTTAAGTTAAAAAAAGAAATTTCAAGCTATGATCTTTAATGTATGAAATTAAAGAAATTTATGGTTTTTTTAGTCAATATCATTGCTGTGTAATGTCATTTATAAGTGCATCTTTGTCTTTACTTGTGTTCTGTTTTACATTTTTCAGTCATTTTTTAAAAATTTTAATATTTTAAAAAAAGAAAAAATATTCAGCTATAAAATTTTGTATTGTTACACAAATCATTGAAAATGCATAATATAGCCGAAGAATTTAAAAAAGCTGTTCTTGAATATGTTGTTTCTTATTATTAATTGTATATATGCAATGGGACCTCTATATGTAACCAAGTCCTAAAAAAGTTCGTTCTGTGAAAAATTCGTTAAATGGAGGTTCATACTTTCCAGATTCTTGGTTCCAGGAAAAAGTTCACTAAATAAAGAAATTTGCAAAATAAATGTTCGTAAAATGGAGGTCTGACTGTGTATGTAAATTCTTACTTTCTGAATCTTTTTCACCTACTTAATTTTTTTCGATATTAATATTTTTGTTGTGTATAATTTTTATCTCTTAATAAGGAATGAATTGTTTTGTTTTGTTTATGTCAAATGCACACCCATATAAGTTTTTACTTTCACACTGTGGTGTGTCCAGTTTGATTTCTTAGGAAAAAAAGTTTTTGACATAAGAACTATATATGTGGATTAATGATGTAGATTACTATATAAAATCAATACATTTCCCCTTTCTATAAATTATATTTTCATGTTACTTTATTTTTAATATTTATATTGCTCAGAAACAAAGGAAAAACTTGTATTTGTGGTTCAATGTATTTGTATGCACAATATTATTAAAATAAAAAATTGAAGACTTTAAAAAAATATCTGAAAAAAAAATTAAAAGCATAAATGGGTGGTTAATTCCATTGAGTTTATCAAATATTAGTCTTATCACTTGATTTTTCGTGTGTTGGAATTTTCAAATAATTTTCTGTTTTCATAATTATTTTTAATTCATTTCTCACCTATGTATACTTACTCCATCTAATCTAAAGTTTTAGTTTGTAAAAAACCTCTGAAGGATGGATTCTTGATTGAGAATTTGCAAAATAAATATCTCAACAAGTAAGACCGTTCTTACTATATCAAGTGTCTTGATTTAAATGTAGTATAAAAGTTAAAAACTTTTTCTGTTAATTCTATGTAGTTGAAAACCGTTTTTGTTCTAAATATTTGTGAATTTCATGAAAATAAGGAGCAGCTTTGATAGTTTCTATCTTCACCTATCATTCTCACCCCGTTCAGTTATTTTAAAAAATGTACTTTTTTTGTTGATGCATGAGCTTTTAATATAATACGAGCTGATCTATTACTTCTTTTCATGTCTCTGAGTGTTATTTATTTTCTTTTGATTGATTGCCATTATTCTTTGAATTTTTTATTGGATGAACATTTGTAATAGATTTATAAAAACTTTTATATCTGAATTTTATATATGAATGGAAAATGCGTATTTATTTGAAATTAATGTTTATAACTTGATATGATATCTACCAACAGATTATTTTCCAAAACATAGCTGCAATTGCTTTGTACTTACAGTTAGTTATGGAACTCATCAGATTTTAATTGTTATAGTTGCATGCACACATCATTTCTTTTTCTTAAATAAAAGGAATGATACATAATAACAGACTCTCAAAAGTATAACAAAATAATTATCCTTGTTGTCATTATTTTATTTGCCAACACAGCATAAGTTGATATCTTGCAATATAACTGAAAATTTTACTGTCAAATAAATATTAAAGAATTCATTCTACTGAAAGACAATTACTTGATAATTAAAATAATTATTACTCAGGATACTTATCATGATTACCAATTAATAATATCTGGTTTGTAGGAAAACTTTTTTTGTGCTACTTTTATTTGGAATTATAGAATTATATGTAATCAAAAAATGGAATTATATATTATAGATAAATTTAAATTAGTGTTTATTATTAGTAAAATACATTTGTTTTCTCATAACTTAATCATTATTTCGGGGGGAAAGTTCCTTTGTAGCTGAAAAGAAATATGTTTAAAGAATGGTATTGATAAAAAGAAACATGCAATTAAAGGGAAAAGTTTCTTTATTCTGTTCTTTGTTTTAGATTAAATGCAATTGTTAGCTTTTGAAGAGAGAATGAATCAATATTCTGTGTCATGTTGTCTAAATAATTCAAGATGCCTTGTATTTATAAGATTAATTTGTCATTATTGCATGTACAGTTTGTAAACATTAGGTCAATTTAAGGAGATAGTTGCTGAAATTTTATTTAATTTATTGTTCTCTTTGCACTGTTCTTTAAAACAGAAAATAAAAAGTCCGTCCCTATAATTCTTTTGATTGAAGGAATTGTGTGATGGAGTAACAGAAAGGATCTTATATCTAAAGACATTTTGATATTTTTAGTAAATAACCTTTTGATTTCTCCATGTTATTTTTCAATATGATTCCAATTTGAAACACCAGTTTTTTTGGCTCTTCAGTTTAGTTTAAGGGGATTTTTAGTAATGTATTTTGAAGTAACTTTACTTGAGAGTCAATTTACTTTTGCTTATAGGAAGTTTTATTTTCAATGGATGCTCTATTTGAGTCCTTTAATTAATCTTTGTTATTTTCAGCATTTTGAAACTGATGAGTTATTGTTTTAAAAACTACAACTATATTCTTACTCTTTTGAGGTTTAGTATTTAATTGTATCTTTTTAAAATGCTTTGAGAAAATACTTCTTGTGCTTTTACCCCAAAATGAGTGAAAGAAATTTAAAAACTTTTAAATCAGTAAAATATTTTTAAAAAATTATTTAAAGAAAATCTTTGCAAACATTAAACCTTCTATTTTTTACTCTCAAAGTTTCTCCTGTTTAATTTATTTCTTATTAATATTTTTTTAATAAATAATTAAATGGATGTGAAGGGTGTTTTTGAGATTCAAGTGTTTTTTGGTTCAAAAAAGGAATAGGAAGAATTGTTAAATAGACTCGGATAAAAAATTTCAAAAACATCTCTTAAATGGTGCTCATAAATCACTGGAAAGAATTTCATTTTTTTTTAATGCTGTGCATGTTTTTAAAATATGTCATAGAATTTGTTAGTTCTGTTGTGAAATGCTTTGATATTAAACATTATTACTGATGTTACATTGAAATAATTGAGTAGAATTTGGGAAAACCATGATTTTTCTCAAACATATAATGAAAAGTATTTTAAAGTTAGTCTTCAAACATAGATTTGCAGAAAATTTAAATATAGGTATTTTTTTGAATCACACACACACAGAATAATCACTAGTTCTATTTATGTTAAAAAACTGTGATCATATGAAATGCATTGGAAAAGCAAAGTTGTTCAATCAAATATACCTCATCACTTGACTCAGTCCAACTGAAACATGCAAAACCAGTATTAGAAAAGCTCAAAATGTAATTCTAGAATCATTGTATAAAATTGCTTTATAAATGAAAGATATTTTCTGTATTATGGTATATACATTTTTGTGATTGTTTCTTTTGTTTTTATATTTCAAATTTTTTTGTCCTTTATGCATTTAATTTTATTTTTTGTAGTGATAAATTTGATTTGTGAATTCTAAGTTTATATGCATTTAATATATTTTTGTCTTTGTCAAAAAATTAGTCGTAATACTGTCTCAATGTTGCATCTTTTGAGCAGGAAGTTTAAATTGAATGTTTCAGCTTTCAAGAACTGATTGAATTGAAAACATTGTCTACAATTTTGTTCTTGTGTTGCAATTTATATGTAATTGTAATATTTAATGCATATTGTTTAGGACTCTTGGCTTTGCAAAGGTATTTATAAACTCTTCTGATTTTTTACTAGAATTTTTTTGGATGTGTAAGCTGTTACAAAAGAATAGTTCAGGATGAAGTTTGAAGTATTGTTATAGAATACTTGTACTTCTTTTGCAGGGTTCCCTTCCATATGGAAATAGTCAAAGTACTGGCTTAAAAAAGTGCCTATAAAATATGCTTAGCCTCTTAGTTTACTTTTTAAAGAAATTGACACTGTAAGGAATAGATCTTCCAAATCAGATGTAATTGACTAATTCATATTTGAGTGTGGCGATAGAGAAAAAAATGAGCTTTTTTTTTTAAATTTAACTATACATAATTTTGTCTTGTGGAATCGAGAAATAAAGAAGAGGTACAAATTCCTATCAAAATAAAATATTTTATCTTTATAAATCTAGCATAAATTCTCTTATGGCTAGCACAATTTAGAAATCGATTTAATGTCAAGAAAAATCAGTGTAATGAACCATGTTTTTTTTCTTGTAATATATTTTTAAAAGAGAATATTGATTTAAAACTGTCTTCATGTATCTCGAAGATCATTAACTTCATCATGCTTTGAAATTATTTCTTGAATTATTGTAATGTAATCTAATTCTTTAAAAACATCAGCTGTTTTCTTAAAGTACAAAACACTTGCTTTTTCTTAAATATTAAATCCTTATATTTGTTTGATATACATCATGCATTTATAGTTAAAGGGGAAAAAAAGGATTGATGTTAAATATATTTGCTGAAGCATTCTAATTATTTTCTGTCATATGTACACACAAAGGTTATCTAAAAAAAGGATATCTAGATTTCAGTTTTCTGGTTAAATTGTTAATACTTTCTCTGAATTCATGATGAATTAGTTTTTTTTTTTTCTTTTTCAAATGTAATATCAAATTTTGAAATATTAAAATTACTTTTATTTTTGTGTCACTTGCGCTTCCAGAAAAAAAAAATCTTCCTCTAATGCTTATTGAATACATTAAAAAATTAATCAATTATTTTCAGAACGTAATTTTTATAAAAACATTATGGGGAACCCTGTGTTAAAATTTTTTTTTAATATTCAATTGAGTTCAAATTTGTCTTCCATTGCTTAAAAAAAATTGTTTCATTTACCTCTAAAACAATTTTCAATGTACATTTCGTTTACTGAAATAATCAATAAATTGTGAAGGTTCCTCCTCATTTTGTGATCATGCCTGTGTGTTTTCTATTGTAAAAATCTCATTGTTGTAAAGATTGAATATGTATGTTCATATGTGAAAGTGAGAGAGAAATGGTATGCTATATATTATAAAAGAATGTGTCTGTAATCGAAGACTGCTATTTTAAAAATGTATCAGTTTTTGTGATATATATATGTATGTGCAACTGGCTGTGCAAATTCTTGAAATAAGAAAAACTGTATTTTGTATTCAATGAAAAGGTAGAGTAACTTTTTTTTAAAAGCTAGAATAATTTTTTAAAAGAAGAAAAAAATGCAACTGAAACAAAGTATTTACATTTCACGCTACTTGAAAGTGCTTCTATCAAATTATTAGTACATCATACAATCATGACATCTAACATATCATGAATGTTTTATGTAGTTGAAGATGCATCCATGCTGTTTGATTTGATACTTGTATGTATAGGGAAATTTATTTTATTACTCCAAGTGTATATAATTATGCTGATGCCCTTAAGCACATACTTTTCTTGTATATAATAGTAGCTAGTATTTATTGTTCTTCATTTTCAATAAGATTACCAATGAAAATGTTGGCAAATGGCAGACATCGCTTTGTAAAAACCCTGATCTTTTCACGAAGTGAAACAAAATGTGTAATGCCAAGAAAATATTTAATGGAAGCCTTGTTGTGTTGATAATATATGCATTTGATTTTCCTGAAGGAGTACTGATTTTTAAAGAAATCAGTGTAATTATTAAAAATTATTGCAGTGGTTAAAAGGAAAATATAACAATGCAGAACCTATTCATGTGAATCATATTCCTGATAACACAAAAAAGAAATTTTCATTCATTGCACATGACTGCTGCATCATGGGACAATCAATTTTTATGTTTCAGTAAATAAAACATGTTTTGTAAAAGAAAATTTTCTCAAACTAAAAAAAAAAATGACCCAAAAGAGACATTTCTGTCAAGTTCTTTACTGTTGATTATCTTAATACTGAAGAGTTATAAAATTAGATTATATTTTTTCTTAATCTCTAAATGAGAATAAATTTCTGAAAAAACTTCCGTTAACTTTTTAGTGTTTTATGAAAAAGTTTAAACTGCCATGCATAATTGTAGGTGAGGTATTTAATAAAATTAATTGAAGTCCAGATGATAAAGAATATCTTAAGCAGTCTCTCTATCAAAACAAAAATTTGCAATGTTAAAAGTATCTATGTGAAAGCAGTTTTTTAAAGTAAACATACTAATTCAGTATTAAATTGTCATTTATTATTAATACTTCAATGAATCAATTTCAAATAAAATGCTTTCTGAAGATAAATATAGAAAACTGAATATTTAATTGTAGAAACATGTTTATGGAAGCCCTAAATTACAGTTTTAGCCCCTGCAGACACACAGTTACAAATTTAAAATTGATAAAAAGAGACAGATACATATATAGCAAAAAGAGCATAGTTGTGGAATCCAGAGCAGTTTATAAGTTTCGTTTTGAAAAAACCCAGAAATAAAGTTATGTGTGAAGTACTTTTTAAAAAGTTGCGTGATTAGTTCATGAAATTTATTTAAAATATATTTTCAAAATTCTCAGAATTTTTTTTTCAATGCTTTAATTAGTAGCAGGATGTAATATTCAGTTTGAAACAAGCACTATTTCTACCTGACAATTAATCCCTTTGACAGTACAAATACTGAGATACCTTTTCAATGATAAAACGAACATATATAAATAGGTGCACAATAAGCTTCTAAAATATTTACTCATCTTTTTAAAATTCTTAATTTATCTTTTAAATATGATTAGTCTTCTAAAAATTTGTGTTCAGAATACTTTGCCTAAACAAGCTGCTATTTATACTTTTACTTTCGTTTCAAAAAATGTATTTTATCATTGAATGAAACTTACATATATATTACTATTTTAATTATAACTTTTTTTCTTGGTAATTTGTTTTAGATTTTATTTAAAATTGATGAGAAGTTGATTTTTTTAAAAATGCTTTTTATAGAAATCTTTGAAAATCTTTTTCTAATTTCTCTCTGGTAATGTATTATATAAATGTTAAAAAATTCAGTATTTTGACTTTATTTTCTATAATTTAGAATATTGCACTGGAATTTGTTAAAGAATAGTTTTATAGTTAGAATGAAAAACTCAATGTATTTGATTATAAATATATATATTTAGTCTGAATGAAATTTATTTCTGTATTTTACTTAAAATGAAAATGTAGCTTTTTATAGAATTTTTCAAAGAATTTGTTGATTGTATTCCAAATATATTTATTCACATAGTATTCATCTTATGTATGTATTCTTTAAATTGCTTGTTCATTTTATCATTTGAAACATTTCTGAATTGAAAACTTTTTAAAAAATGCATCTATTAAAGTTATCTGATACTTCTATGGACTATGATGAATTGTGTTTATAATTTTTCCCCTTTGCATTTTATTATGCATTTGAAACAAAGCAAGATCATTTCCTATATTTGTAAAAAGAAAAATCCATTTTTAAAAGCTTTCAAATAGGAGCTGTAATTTTTGAAACTTTTTAAAGAACTGACAGCTTTTGGAAATATTAAATAAAATTTTTCATTAAAATTTCTGATGCACCTTAACTCGAATTTTATTCTTTGCTGTCTAGTAAAAATGACCAAAAGAAAGATTTTCAAATTAAAATGCATTGGATGTTCTCTCAGCTATTGATAGTTAAAAAAAATCAATTTACATAGTAAATATTGTAAAAGCATTAAGATCACATCGGAAACAAATATTATAAACTATTTTTTAAGCTTGAACCATTATGTGCCTGTAACATTCAAAATGTATGAGAAAAAGGAAGAAAAATATATATATGTGCAGTATTTTACTCAAATAATTGCAAACCTTCTTCTTTGTAACCAACCAATTATTATCTTGCTGCTGTGACGAAAGCGATATTAAAATTGTATTCTGTTTGAAGAATGGAACATGTTCATCTGAACTGTACTTCCTGTTTTAGCTTCATGTTCATATTCTGCTGAGCTTTTTTGACATTTTTAATAAAGAAATTGAAAAAGGAATGTGTTTTTTTATGTGGGACAAGCTACACTCATTTTCAATATAATAAAGAAATGTTTCATCCATTTTTATAAAAAAAAAATCGAATGCATTATACTGTAACATCCTTGATGCAGCTTACAGAAATCATTCTAATTCAAACGAAATACCATTTTTTAAACTTTAGTACAAGAGTAGACAAATAGTGGCCCACCGAGACAGCGAAAAAATTTTCAGTGTATTAGTAAAATAAGAATGGAGATGCAATTTTGCTCTCATTAATTTGGAGACTGTTAGAATTTCAACAAGCAATCTCGCTCCTGATTTAAAAAAAAAAATGGAAGTCGTGATAGGGTACATTTCTTTCCTTAAACTTATTCCAGCATTAATTGTGCTTTCAATTCAATTAGCACAATATTAAAAACGAATAAAACTACCATTATTTTGTTTAACATATGACGTATTATTTATACCTTTTGAGCTGCAACGTTAACCAACGAATGCAATCCTTTTAAAAAAAGGGTGCTTCCACAATGCGGCCCTCGAGCCAAAACAGTTGCCCGCTTTAGTATAATGTTCTAAAAAATAAATTTTTGAATTTAGAACTAACTTGTTGGTGTTGACAATTCATTTGGCGTAAAGATTCGAACATTTGCTATTTAAAAAAAATGACCTGAAATATTCTCGGGAGATATTGTTACCAAAACTTATTCATAAATATAAGCAATAATATCTAAAATATTTCAGGTCATATTTTTACCTTTATAAATACCTGGTAAAAAATACACCTGTTCATAAAATACCTTTTGTATTGCCCAGGTATCTAGTATACCGGTTCAAATCCTAAATTACAGTGTTATTAATTTTTTCTCTTTGGCCTTGAATAATACACGAAAAACATCAACTAAGATAAATTCAGTTTCCAGAGTGTCACGACTATTCTTTGCATACTCTCATGTGTAACAAACGAAATTTTGTAGCAAATCTCTAAAAAGTAAAGAAATCAGTGAATATATTAACAAAATTAATGCTGCAATTTTTTTTAAAAAAATTGCCAATTCCGTTTTTTGGAGAATAGTCAAAGTTATTTATTCTACAAACCTGTTCAAAAATTCAATCATGAAAACTAACCTTTCATCTCCGGTGCAAGATATAACAGTATGAAAACAAACATGCATTTGAATCTTATAGTGGTAAAATAGGCATCCACTGCATAGGGTCTTTTGTAATTCTGGATATGAACATTCGTTAGAAAATTATAAATGAACCGAGAATTTATTAAGCTTCGTTTTTAGCATATTTGTATTCAATAATACTTATTTCTGAAAACAGCAAGTTTGGATAAACACAACACAAGAATCGGCAGAAAAAGATTTTCATTAGAGGCTGAAAAACAGCCCTATAATTTTTATTTTTCATGCAATTTAAATTTTGGCTACAGCTCAATTATGTGACACCAATAATTCAACCCGTGTTGGGCCATATCAGATAAAATCTTTATTAAAAAATCCAAGCTGTGGTAAAGCTTTTACTTAAAATATTGCTGTGCATTTTTTTTGGGGGAAAAATTATACCTTTACACATATTATGAAAATAAATATTTTTACAGAATATATATATATACAAGTTAAAATGCACAGACTTTCATCCTTATGTTTTTAACATATTATTGAACATATATAAACTTTGATTAAAATTCTCTTATTAAAGTATTACAATAAATGTACACAAACTGGTGACTGTACAGTCAATAACGAAATGTTGCACTTTTTGCTACAAGGAGGCTTTTTGTGATGAAATCGATATATCTAATCTACCATCGATCCCCTCTCCAAACTTCCACACCACGTGAGAATGAGGCGGCAGAAACAATGACGGCATACGAATTCGTGATCACGTGACCGTGGGGTTACTTCAACGTTACGGAGATAGAGAAAATTCTGTGCAACTTGAGCATTCAAGGTATACGTTTAGCATAGATTTTAATACTAAGTCTATTTTTTCACTTTTTCGTGATAAATAGCATTGGCACTTGCAGAGAACCGAATGTAATGAGTAAAATTACAATAAATCTCAAAATTAAACACTGAAACATAGACTTTTATTAGTAACAGGAAGCACTAATACAGGAAATATTTACAAAAAAATCACTGCCTATAAACAATGGGGGGAAAAAAAGACATAAACCAAAAAGACAAGTTTGCCTAAAAAAATGAATCCAATAACAAACGGTGGGACAAGAAGTTACACTTTTTAAGTATTTGAAAAAACACAGATAATACTCAGAAATCCATATGAATGTTTTGTTTAAACCATCTGCCACACAAATTGTCCTACAAATCAAAACATTTTATCGAAATTTTAAAAATCCTGAATTTCCAATGCGCAAAAAGAACAAGACACGAATTTGGAATGCCCCAATATTCATTTTCACTTCACACATGTCTTCACATTTACAATAACAAATTCTCAAAAATTGAGATACATTCAGTAAATAACAATTTTTTTAACATAAAACTAATGCATTTGGCAAGAAAGAGTAGAACACAAGAAATATGGAACATATTTTATATATAAGAAATGAGTAACA